>JADRCD010150316.1:0-13046 GCA_019843815.1 Montemys delectorum
TTCTTTGAATCTCCACTTGATCAAGAGACTTACTATAAGCTATTCCGGCTTTATTCTGAGATGCCTTCTATTGCAGAGTCCTTTTAATCTAATAGATGTGTTTTAAACATGAAAAATAACTACACATATTATTGGAGATAGATTTACACTCCTCTTGTTAAAACACAGTTTGAGGTGAGTTTTCTGTCACCTATACATGAGAAAGGCTCAATAATTCAGATGGGATTATACTTGTTTCAAAATGATGTACTCTAAGGGCCTCCTACATATAAAAGAGACACCGTTACTATGTATTCCCTGGCAAACTGATCATTCCTTGAAATATGCTTGTGAGAAACTGGGGTACCTGTTTTTTCTGGTGTATTCTATATAGATTATTGATTTATTTATGGGTTTTATGTTCTCATGTAAACTATAACAACCCTGAAGCTTATGCACAAGAATTTGTCTTATTATGCAGTCAGTGAATGTTTATCTTGCACAATCTCAAAATATACAGCAACAAAGGCAATTTGATCTCCCTTATATAGTTCACATCAAAGAATAAGACACACATCGATAACAAAGACATATAGGACATATATGCATAAGCAAGGCACTATGAGTGTATACAGTAAGTGGCACCCCAGGCCTGGAAAAGCAGAGCTGTAATTACAGCTCTTACTTAGGAGGCTGAAGAAAATGGACTGCAAGTTGAATAACAACCTAGGCAACATGGTAAAATCCTGTATAAAAATAAAAAAGAGGCCTGATGATACAGCTCAATAGCACAATTTTTTTTTCCTCCTTTTATGAGACCTTCACTAAACCCCCAGTTAAATCAGTCAACCAGTTAATTAATCAATGAAAGTTCTAGAAAACAAGTCAAAAAAGACCACTGACATATTGGTAATCAGAATTATTCACTTCTAAGGGAATGTGTTACTATTTGACATTTTAAGAAATTAAAATTATAGGCTAGAAGTTTTGCTCCCCCAACCAAAACAAAAAACAACAACCAAAAAAAAAAAAACAAAAAACAAAAAACAAAAAACAACCTCTAATTGCCTATTGTGAACAAAGACATTCATAAATATAGGAATCTAGGTTGGTCAGTCTGACTCAATAAAATACATCCTTTAACCCTTTCCTATGTCAGTAAATTCATGGGTTGAATTTTAAACATGTGATACTTTCAAATCTCAGACAGAACAGTAAGCAACCGTGATACAGATTTCTATTTTTGTTGAAGCATTGTTGGCCATGGGTTAATTTTACAAGTTAACCTTGAGAAATCAGTTCACCTAGAAAACTCCAGGAGCTTCCTTCTCCTAACTTAAAACCATAGGATGTAGTGGGCACTGCAGTTCAGACATACTTTTCAGTGAAGTGTTTAAGATTGATGAGGTCTTTTAGTGATTACCTCTGATGTTTTCTGAGTCCATTCACCATTCCAGAACTCAAAGCAGCAGTTCTGACTCAGTAAATCATGTCTGGATCTCTCATAGTTCACTTTACCAGGGAGCTAACTGAACCAGAACCATTTTGTGTTTACTCCTGAAAAGCAAGATTTCAGGAATAGAATACTTAGTGTTTGAAACAAAGAATAAAAATAAGGCACTTTAATTTTTTATAAAGGTCACACTGAATTTTCAATCTCCCAATATAGAGTGTGTATGTCTGTGAGAGAGAGAGATGTGTATGTGTTTGTATGTGTGTTCTCTGATCTCCATGCATACTCTGTATGTGCATGTGCATGCACACACATGCACATGAATTTTTAAATGTAATCTGAAATGTGATTGGCCCAGATCAGGGCTTAATTTTAAACAGTAACTATGCATTTATAAAATACTCACTTTGATGGGTGAGCTTAATTTTATTTCATGAGAAACAAAATTCTTTTAGACACATTGCATGTAGTACAATACCAAAATAGTAACTATATGATGTTATCAGATATCTACATTATAAGCTTGCAAGTCAATGAAATAGTCTACACTCATGTGTCACATTGAACTTAATCACATTAATTTCCAATGAGAATTGATGGTTGTGACAGGTAAGCTGGTGATTATGTTATTTTCTCAATTTTTTTCACTGATGCTGTGTTTGTATAATACCAGGAAAGTTTTCCTCAAGGTGATAGAACATGTTTTCTTTGGAATAATGTGAATATACTTGTCAACGGTATAAACCATTTTCATTATAAAACTGTTCTTCACTCTTCATATAATTCAGAGAAACTTTTCAAAGCTTTTGTTCAGTGGCTTCTTAGAGATACATGTCCTAGAAGTTTTAGTTAAAAGTGAAGACAGTTTATGTGTATTGACACAGCTTCTGTTAGTTCTACTTCACATCACTTAAAAGGAGAGGTCTATAAATCAATCACAAGACAAAGATATCAAACAATGAGAAATGTAATGAGTGAGCAGGCTGATGTTTTTGTCTGTACCTTTGAACAAGATGGGTGACTAAAATAAACCAGCAATAATCAGTTGTAATTGCCAAAGTTAACTAGAATGACATTTTTGTGGGACAGAACAACACTCTATGATGTTCTGTGTATCCTTTCATGTCTCTGGTCTATCTACACAAACCACAGAGATCAATAACTCAGACTTGAAAGCAAAACTTTTAAATCATCTCCCCTCTTGCCATTAATCTCCCCTCCTGAGACTTCATTTCTTTCACTTCACCACCAGTTCTTATCGAAAATATCAAAAAGGTGTAAAGGAGATAGAGTGCCTTTGGGGAGTTCAGAGCAAGTCTAGAGTCATGCCTGAGTGCCTTAAAGGTGCTACTAGAAATTAAAGTAAATTAAATTCACTAACCCAAATGAATCAATGGTTATTTTAACCTCCTCTCCATGATTTTTGTGTTTTGCTGAACCTTTTACTTGACTGGCCTTTGAGTGTTTGTCAGCACTGTTTTGAAACAGGATTAGAAGTTCTGATCCAGGCAATCTTATCCCTTCCTTTCCTAAGGAGGATTAGAAACATGTCCAGGACATCTATAAGAATCTCTGGCTTCATTTTTGAAAATTCTAAAGCCACAGATTTTTCCTTTTGCATTTTATCTCTACTTGGCCAGTAAATCAGCCTTCATGAGTTCCAAATTTAAAATTTATAGCAATTTTGCCCAAGACTTTTCCTAAGAGACTCCCAAACAAATTTTTTTAGTTGTTAAATTTTTATCATTAATATAACTATACTGGGCTCTCTGTTCTCTGCCAAGGTAGGTCTACAGAAATCCCTCTGGAAAAAGATATGAGGAGGAAGAGGTTGCCATAGCAACAAGATGCTGGTTGAGGAAGTGCCTCAAGAACTGGAGGAAGTGCTTGCTTCTCAGCCTTGACAAATGTGCATAGGCAGGAGCATTTGATCACTTCATTGTGCTAAGATATACTGGCATTGGCTGGAATTAAATATGCCGAAACTGGGTTAATGACAGTCTATGTTTGATGCAAGTTATAGGTCAGCTCATTCTGCCTTGAAAATGAGCAGAAGACAGAAATGTGGCTATTTGTGTATAATCAGTGCATCACTGGTAGTCCTTTTCAATCCAGTTGAAAGAGTTTTATATTCAAATTCGACTATATATTGAATGAATGGATCAATATTAGAATACTGCAGGCAAAACTATTATTACCAGTGACAAGGGATTCTTAGCATTTAAGTATTTATCAACCGTTGTTTAGTCAGGAATTTTACTAGCCACAAAAGATACAGACTAGGGAAAAGCCTCTTTCCTCATGAAGCTTACACTTTAATGGGAAAGACAATTAATAAACAAAAAAATTAATTAAATGTTATGTTACAAAGTAATTATGCCAAACAGGAAAAATCAGGAGCTTAGGTGAGAAACAGGATGTTTAAAATTTCTGGAAAACAGGAATGAAAACCCTCAATCTAAAGGTGCCTTCTGATTGAAGATCTAAAAGAATCGAATTGAAGTGAAAGTCCTACTCTATCTTAGAACTGGCATCTATCTTAAGACAAAACAAAACAAAAAACAATCCGAGAATGTGGCCCACAGCTAAACTCAAGCTACAACCAAGTACCAGGAAAAGCCCTAGCTACTTCCTAGCAACAGATAATCAAAGATTAGTTTGATTGTTTCAGATGTACTTTCAGATCATTCATAGTTATCTATAGTCTTGCTGTTGAGAACCCACCTATCAGCTTACAATAAACATTCAGTTAGATGCTTGCCAGGCTAGACCCCGACCCCTCACTTATGTCCATTTCCTATAAAACTTTGTCCTGATGAAAGTTCAGGGCTGCTTCACCAAACCTGTCCTGTGGGTCAGCAGTGAGTAAGCCCAAATTCAAGTTTATAATAAAGAGACCCTAATATGATTGCATCAGAAACTACTCCTTGGTAGCCTTTTGGGGTTCACGAATGCTTCCTGGCACAACAGAAGAACCTGACCACACATATTTCTTGGACAGATGTATTATTACAGGAAGAATAGATAGCAAGTAGGTAGATTGAAGGAAGGATACAATATACAAGAAACACTAGCAAAAAGTATAAGCAAAAGTTAGAGCATCTTCTATGACTTCTCAGGCCCTGTATACACAGGGCATAAATAAAGCAATTCACTGAAGTTTTTTTTTTAAATATTAGAATGACATCATCAGGCAACTATTTTCAAAGGGCCAGTCAGGGAAGCTAGAATATTTAAAATATATCTATAAGGATATCAAATCACTAAGAATTATTAAAGTAGTACTATTAAAGACAAAACTGAACACAAAATTCAATAGAGAGAGAAGGTGTGTGGGATTCAACGATAATATGTGACTACAAAAAAGGGGGGCTAAGGGAGAAGTCATACATTCACATTGGATTCAAAATTGAGCATCGCCTTCTCCCTGATGAACAATGCAAACACTCCCACAGGAAAAATAAGGATTATTTTATAAAATCCAACCAATGACCTAACTCCAAGTATACAAGCAGCAACAAAATTCTCAGAAAACATGAAAAGCAAAGCCAATGAGAGAGTGACTAGATAAGTTTCCAGACAAAGAATTCAAAAAATGATTCAAAGTATTGTTCAAAGAAATTTTAAATGTCACAAATAAACTGCTAAATAATTTCCAAAAAAGCATAGTTTAGTTAAATAAGACACTCAATATAGGATATGACTATAAAGTTCAATAATGAGATAGATAAGACAAAAAATCCCCCAAAATACAGCAAATGAAAGTTTAATACATCAAATTTATAGCCTCGTGGAATGCCTCCCTAACAGAATGGATCACAAAAAACACATATTATTAGGATCTGAAGGCAAGGTAGATGGACTAGAAATCTGAGAAAATGGCAAAGATAAAATAAGTAAGGTGAGTGAATAGAACATGTTGTGATAGGTCTTTTGGGTTCTTCGGAAATGCCAAATCTGGAAGTCATGGGCATATAGGAGAATGATTTTATAAGAGCACAGAAAGATATTTCAATAAAGACATATCAGAAAATTTCTCCAAATCTAGAAAAGAGCTGTTCTTCCAGGAGCAAAAGACTTTAAGAATATGAAACATTCAAAAAATAGAAAAGGATCTGAACACCTCATGATATAGTGAAAGCAGAAAGTATATAGAACAAAGAAAGTATATTGAAAGCTACAAAAGAGAAGTGCCAAATCTTGTACAAAGGCAGGCACATTAGAATAACAGCAGATTCCTCAACAGAAACTTGAAAAGCCAGAGCCTTGAAATGATGTACTTTAATGGTGTCTAAGAAAGAATAACTTTCAACCCAGACTACTATACCCAGCAAAAATATCTGCCACAATTTAAAGAGAAAGAAAAACATGAATAAAGCATAAAGGGTTTCCTTATCACAAGGTCATATCTAAAGAAACCACCTTGAGTAATCATTTGGATTGAATAGAAAGATAAATGTAATCATGAAGTTACAGAAAGGAATGAACCATGCTACAAGTAGTTAAGTAAAAGATGAACTGGAAAATCTCAAACAATACCAAACCAACAAAATAGCAAAAGTTAATATACACATTTGAATAATAATTCTGAATGCTTTTAAATATATTTATTGTTACTTGTATACATTGTATATATGCAATGTTTATGATGCACAAATATATGTGATGTGTGCATGAGAGATAATGTAGGTATGTATGTGCCTCAGCGCACATGTAGAGGTCAGAAGATGATTCATCTCTATAAGAATAATTCTTCCCTTAGTTGCCATCAGAAATCACACAAAGAATATAAAGTGTCATTTAACAAAGTAACATCCTAGTAAGGATATATACATCCTTAGTTTACAACATGAACTGACATCTACTGCAAAGGTGTAGCAGCCAGACCCAAAGTCACCACTGTCAAGTTGTAGGCATGAGGACTCACTTCATCAAAAGTCTAACTTTGTTTTCTCAAACTTTAGCTTTAAAAAAAAATGTTCAGATAACCAACTGTGTTGAACAAATGTTCTTTCTGTTTGGGTCCCTCAGGTGCCAGAGAAGTCATTATCAACTCCCTTAGAAGTGTTTGGTTAAATACATGATTGCATCTACTTGAAAGATTGCAAACCTGTCCTAAATTGCCCAAAAAGCCTCTTTCTGCCTTTACGCTGAAAGTTAATTAGAACAAACTCTCCCCAGATTCTCTGATGGACTTCTGTACTCTCCACTCCAGGTGATGGAGCCTTAATAGAATGCAAAATACTCCCCAGGTGGCCCCCAAAGTTCCAGCTGTCTAATCTCAGATATGGAACCAGGCCAAAGTTCTATAGTTGTTCCTGCCATTTGGATCTGGAGATGCTTTGGTAGCATGCAGGCATGGAGTGGAGTTCTGACCTAGTTCCTGATCATTCTGGCTTATCCCAGCTAAGTCTCCATGTTCTCTGTAAAATAATTCATATTTCATAGATTTGGATATGATAAGAAAAACTTTTATCATGTAGTACATATATAATGCTTAGGAAGTGCACAAATGCTGGCTGATGAATTCTACATTTTCATCCCAAAGATCAGTTGTGAATGCCTAAGCATTGCCTGATGGCAATGGGGATACAGCACCTTGGCAGTACCTACCCAGCTGAGTTCTATCCAATTGACATGGAGCACTGTAGATCCAGGGTTGAAGCCTTTTCCTTTGATGTAAAAACTCTACATTTTTATGTGGAAACATGCTCATTTTTAACTGAAGGTTAAACATGTTCATTAAAACTGAAGGTTTTAAAAGCACTGTATGTGTACAGTAAACTGACCTAACAGACCAGTTTCAGCTGTGGACCATAGGCTTGCAAAGCTAACTTTATATCTTTTTCCTTTGTTTATTTCTTCACTCAGTCAGAAACAAAAGCAAAAGCAAGGGGAAATGATACCACAAGGTACAAAAAAAATCATTTTAGTAGAATGAGCCAGAGACAGAAAGGTTTCATACACCACTATTAAAGAATACCCTTATGAACAGACTCTTGCATTGCAGACCATGTATTCCACACATGGAATACATCTAAGAAACCATTCTCTCCAAATAGGAATTCACTATATGCATTCAATCTAGGGCCTTTGTAAAATGCCAACACCTAGTCCCTCCACTCAGAAGTTCTCATGTTGATGTGTGATGTACCTCTAAATAGAACCTTTTGGCTTCTTTACTCCTCACCTCTATACTGAATCTTCAGTTAAGGTTAAGAACCCAGCTAGACAGTTGATTTTAAACAAAGCAAAACAACAAAACTTGTGTTGTACACTTACAGAATTAAAAAAGAAAAACTTATAGCTAAAAGTCCAGTGTGTGGCTCAGGATACCCCAGGAATTTGCTGTTAATTTCTTCTTAGTATGATTCTAGTGCAAGTGGTGAAAAAAAAATTTTTTCTTTTACAAACTGCTAAAGTTCAGGTTATGAAACAGTAGCAATATTGTAAAAAAATAAAAATAAAAAAATAAAAATGCAGGACAGTAGTGGAGCATGCCTTTAATCCCAGCACTTGGGAGGCAGAGGCAGGCAGATTTCTGAGTTCAAGGTCAGCCTGGTCTACAGAGTGAGTTCCAGGACAGCCAGGGCTACACAGAGAAATCCTGTCTTTAAAAACTAAATAAATAAATAAATAAATAAATAAATAAAAATAAATAAAAATAAATAAATAAATATGTAAGAAGGCAACAGCAGCTATTGTCTCCAGAGCAAGCTGAAGGAGAATTCCCTTCAGTGGGGTTTATTTTAATGAAAGGGCCTCAAGGCTACACATAGACTTTGTAATGGGAGGGAGAAAGTTAGATATAAGTGATGTGAAATACTGAGATCTAAGTATGATGAGCCTTAAATGGAAAGTGAAACTTCCCTTTAAAGCCTGAAAGACAGAAAGGGAGCACAAAAAGAGGAAGGATGAGAAAGAGAGGGGAGAGAGAGGAGCGAATAGATAGAAGATGATAGATAGATAGATAGATAGATAGATAGATAGATAGATAGATAGATAAATGATTGGATGGATGGGGGGAATGAGTAGTGGTAAGAAACATATTTAGGGTAGGCCAGAAATTGTTAACTGAGCAATCTTCCTGAGGAGTCTTAAACTACTGCCCCAAAAGAAAGGATCTGATTTTCATAAACATTTATAGGTAACAGGAAGTTTCACATCATGTGATTTAATTCAGCATAATACATATAACAGGGAACATGGTAGTTCTGGTACATAGATTATGAGCTATCAAGTCACAGTACAGACTGCTCCTTAACTGTCTGTTTTAGAGACAGCCACAGGGAAACATGGCCTAACTCAGGAGACAAACATAAAGTTGCAGGTCAGCCCATGTTCTAAAATGTCCTCTTCAGCACATTCAATGTGTGTAAATTTTTCTACAGGCTTTGTAACTCTTAAGTTTCTTATGTTTTATTCAAAAATCTCATAGAACATATTTTGACTATATCCACCTCTAACTCTTCAGAGATCCACTCTATTCCATACCCACCTACCTTTGATGAGCATATAATTCCATATTATATAAACTAAAGATTCCAAAATTTACTCACCAGGACATGATGAGGCTTGTTTTGGAACAAGAACTTACTGAGTAGATTTACTAAGAAATATTTCTAAGGAGAAAGCAGGTATAGCAGATATTTGGAAAATTGTTGGTAGCCAGAGGTCTTTCCCAATGCAAGGAATGCCTGGAGACACCTACATCAGGCCACATTTGCTATTTGAAAAGACAGTGGCTATTTCTGGAAAACCCACCTACATCTACATTGGGCAGAAGGACATTAAGGATTAGAGATAGTGCTGGGATATATAAGAAGGAGTGGACCAAGCAAGAAAGATGTTCTACTGAATGTTTGGTAAAAACAATGCAACCTAGCCCAGCCTCTCAATGCTGTTCATGACAGGGCCTGAGTCTCAGCAAAACTTATTGGTAGAAATAATAAGTTAGAAACTGAGGCAGCACTTTTAAAGACAAATAGGCATCTAACTTCATCTATCTTCAATCTTATAGGGGAGCAGAGGGCTCTGTTTGGGGAGATTTAAAAATTCTTGAACATTTTTCTGTTATATTCCCAGAACAGCATGTTGATTACAGGCTTATGGTTTGTTAGATATATTTGGCCTAGTCAATAGATTCAGCTTACTTATAATTCATGTGCATGCCATATTCTTGTTAAGCATCAAATCATTCCTAAAATGTTTGCTTTAGACAGATCTCTCAATCAGCATGATTAGCTGAACACCTGTTATATGAACACCTGTTACATACATGAAGCTAAGATCCTGGGCTATAGTGTAAGAAAGAGGAAATAAAGATACAAATGAATCTGTCCCATGGCTCATCAGGCCCATCAACTAACAAAAACTGAAACTGGCAAGTAATCTTGGTCAAAGAAATGTGACATTTCATGAAGCCATCTATAGCACACAGCCCTCTGAAGACATGCACTCTGGAGTTGCCACCAGGTCATGCAGTCTCCATCAACATGGTTCTTGGAGACTCGGCTAACTCTAACCCCAAAGAATTGGAAGATGTGTAACTGAAGAGAACTCTAAATGAATGCTTCCTCCTAGAACCACTTCCTCTCAGAAGAGAAAGGATAGATTCTTGTCCAAGTAACTTGTGTTCTTCCTCAGCGACACCAGAGAAAGTTGAAGGCAGAAAATGATAATCAAATATATGGGATGGGTGGCATCTCAGAGGTTGTTTGCCTGCTTGTTCTTTCAGAAGAATAGCTTTCTTGAGTCCCTTGAACTTTTTCTTTCACCTTACCCAGCAGGAGAATTACTGGCTTTGTATACGTGGTTCTTGAAAGACTTCAATTTTGCCTTTGACATGGTTTCTCTGGTTTTGAATTAATTTTACACAATGAGATTCTGTACTCTTTTCAGGAGGTGGTATCCTCTGTCAAATCATAGCAGTAGTTCTCAAACTAATACACATCAGAACCACCTTGGAGAGTTGTTATAATACAGACTTTTGAGTCCCTTCACCAGTAGGTCAGTAGTAGAGGCTGAGAATTTGGTTTTCTCACAAGTGACATCCCCAGTGATGGGAAAACAGCTGGTCCAGGTCTTGCACCTTGACACTGCAGCTATAAGCTAGAGTTTCAAGACTGAGTGGTTCATCACAATGAATATGCAAACAGCATTAGGAAACCACTACAAGGATTTAAAATGCAAGTATTTGTGCCCTAGAGTTCTATTTATTCCCTAAACATAAATAATTGTCAATTAAAACTAAAGGCTTAGACCCAGCCAGAGATCTGCCCACCTTCTGGTTTGCACCAGTGCCTGGAGCAGAGCCTCTGCTCCAGATCCAAACACACACAGCCCACACATCAGTTGCAGCTTGACTACATCTAGGACCACAGAATCACAGAATTATAGGATCACAGGAAAGACAGGTTTCAGTCAGAGACACAAAGACCAGTTAACAACAGAGATAAACAGATGGCAAGAGGCAAGTTAAAGAACAGAAGCAACAGAAACCAATACAACCTGGCAACATCAGAACCCAATTCTCCCAACACAGCAAGCCCTGGAAGCCCCAACATACCTATAAGGCAAGATTTAGATCTATATTCTCATGTCGTGAAGATGATAGAAGACTTTAAGAAGAACTCCCTTAAATAACTCCCTTAAAGAAATACAAAGGAACATAAGTAAACAAGTAGAAGCCCTTAAAGAGGATACACACAAATCTCTTAAAGAAATAGAGGAGGACCAAATCAAACAGTTGACAAAATTAGACAAAACCATCCGAGATCTAAAAACTGAAATAGAAACATTAAAGAAAACACAAAGGGAGACAGCCCTGGAGATGTAAAACCTAGAAAAGAGAGCAAAAGTAACAGATGCAAGCATCATCAACAGAATACAAGAGATAGAAGAGAGAATCTCAGATATAGAAGATACCATAGAAGACATTGAAACAACAGTCAAGGAAAATGCAAAAGTCAAAATGTTCCTAATTCGAAACATTCAAGAAATCCAGGACACAATGAAAAGACCAAACCTAAGAATAATAGGTATAGAAGAGAATAAAGATTCCCAACTCAAAGGGCCAGGAAAAATCTTCAATAAAATTATAAAAGAAAATGTCCCTTAATTAAAGAAAGAGATGCCCATAAACATACAAGACATCTACAGAACACCAAACAGATGGGACCTGAAAAGAAATTCCTCTCATCACATAATAATTAGAACATCAAGTGCATAAAACAAAGAAAGAATACTGAAAGCATTAAGGGGAAAAGGTTACATAACATATAAAAGCAGATATATCAGAATTTCATCAGACTTCTCAACAGAGATCTCTAAAAGCCAGAAGATCTTGGGCAGATGACATACAGACCCTAAGAGAACAAAAATGCCAGCCCAGGCTATTATACCCAGCAAAACTCTCAATTACCATAGATGGAGAAAACAAGGTATTCCAAAACAAAACCAATTTTAAACAATATCTTTCTACTAATCTAACCCTACAGAGATTAATAGAAGGAAAAGTCCAACAAAAGGAGGGAAACTAAACTCAAGAAAAAGCAAGAAATTAATCTTTTTTACAGCAAACTAAAAAGAAGAGAAACACACCAACATAATTCCACCTCTAACAACAAAAATAACAGAAAGCAACAATCATTAGTCCCTAATGTCTCTCAACATCAATGGACTCAATTTCCCAGTAAAAAGACATAGGCAAACAGACTGGATACATAAACAGGACCCAGCATTTTGCTGCATACTTGAAACATACCACAGTTACAAAGACAGACACTACCTCAAAGTGAAAAGGTGGAGAAAATTTTCCAAGTAAATGGTTCCAAGAAACAAGCTGGAGTAGCCATTCTAATATCCAATAAAATGGACTTTCAGAACCAAAAGTTATCAAAAAAGATGGGTAAGGTCACTACATACTCATCAAAGGAAAAAATCTACCAAGATGAACTCTCAATTCTGAACATCTATGGCACAAATGTAAGGGCCCCCACATTTGTAAAAGAAACATTATTGAAACTCAAAGCACACATTGAACCTCACATAATAATAGTAAGAGATTTCAACACTCCACTCTCAGCAATGGACAGATCATGGAAACAGAAACTAAATAGAGACATAGTAAAACTAAAGAAGTTTTAGACCAAATGGATTTAACTTATATCTACAGAACATTTCACCCTAAAACAAAAGATTATACCTTCTTCTCAGCACCTCATAGTACCTTCTCAAAAATTGACCATATAATCAGATACAAAACAAATCTCACAGATACAAGAACATTGGCTTAATCCCATGTATTCTATCAGACTACAATGGACAAAGGCCAGTATTCAATAACAACAAAAACAACAGAAAGTCCATGTACACATCGAAGCTGAAAAACTTTCTACTCAACCATAACTTGATCATGGAAGAAAAAAAAAAGAAATAAATTAAGGACATTTTAGAATTTAATGAAAATGAAGGCACAATATGTTAGACCATGAAAGGCAGTCTGTATTCTGGTTGGGCAAAGCTTACTCCCGGAGACCCAGTAGAAAATTCTATAAGGGACACTCCCAAACACTAGGCTCCTGACACCATGAGCCCTCAACTCCATAATCCT
>JADRCD010150328.1:0-36421 GCA_019843815.1 Montemys delectorum
AGAGTGCCTGTGCTGTTCTTCTCTGTTACCTGAGAGTGCCTGTGCTGTTCTTCTCTGTTACCTGAGGCTTTTGCACAAAGTTGAAAGGGTTATGGTGGGGACTGTGATCATCTATTAGTTGGTTTGTATATAGTAATGTGGCTGAGAATTAGGGCTCACAGGTCCAGCTTTCCCACAGGGGCTATTAAGTAGTTAATTGGATAGCTGTATAATTAACTTTTTAACTGTGTAACTTGGATATGAATCCTAAGCTGAATTTTGCTCATCTCTCAAATAAGACAACAAGAAAAAAAAATCTTAAGGTTCTTGGCTGCTGTAGTGTTTTCCCATGGTGATATCATCTATCTGAATTATGACAGATAATTTTCCTTTCTTTATATAATAACCTACTTGTCTATGGCTTAATATTAACATTTCCTCTATTTATTGTTTTTAATTGAACAGGCTAATTTACAATATTATGAAAACAAACTCTTACCTCTGTTCTTGTTTAGTGACTTCCTAGGATACTAAGGTAATATGTTTTAAGACCATCAAATCTGTTCTTCAATCTAGAAATTTAGTATTGCTGTAGAAAGTAACAATTTTCAAGGCTTTCATTGCTTCTAGACAACTAGTAATTGCATAAGATAAAATATACCACACTTAAAGATAAGGTTAAGGTTTAACAGGAAAAACACAGTCTAGGAGTAAAAGATATTGTTGACATATATTCTTTACTTATGTAAAGGCCATTGTAAAATATTTAAAAAGTGGATTAACCAGCAACAGGGTTTAATAATCATTAACCACAAAGGAAATGAGCTTGGCCTTATCCCGGAAGGTTGTCAGCATTCTCTCTGTTTATACATGTGGGAAATGTGTCCTACCTTAGGCCTACATTTCAGGAGGTCCAGGCTCTCCTCAAACTCAGAACTAATGCTTTAATGATGACTACAGTTAGATTTACCTCACCAACAACAGTGATTTGACCTTCTTTAAAGAAGGAGGGGAAGGCAGGCATGTGATAAAACTGAACTGAGAACAAATCATGATAGGTCTATGATCAGAGTCTGGGTAGAATAATAGAAAACTGATACTTCCCTCTTTGCACTTTGAAATTACAGGATTAATAAAGGCAGTATGAAATAAGTTAGCATGGTAACAAATTCATTTTAAATTATTTAATTTTATTCCATTCCCCACAACCCAAAACTGTTCTCTACAGATATGAGCCCTGACTTCAGCAACATTTTAACACCATTCATGCTGCTGGTACGTCTAAATTTCACCTTCAGATTCCTGGCTTTATCCTCAAAACTATAAGCTGAATAACTATGGAAATTTCTAGTGGACCATCTTTGTCAATCACCATAATGAATACTAAATGAACCAATAAATTTGTCTATAAAGGCTATGGGGCACAACCTAGAGTACAGTATCAAAATATGTAGAGATAATGAAGTCATGATAATATTTTCAGATTCCTGCTCTATTCATTCATTTTAGAGTACTTGGTAACAGTAAGTCTCAAAGACTAATGAGACTTGTCCCCTAGAAAGCACTGCTTACACTGCTTGTAGATGAAGCCAGTAAGCCTCCACATCCAGGTGCTAGTCTTCTGTCAGGACCACATGCTTAAGAATCATCTGTCTTTGATGTCGATATGGGCTGCACGCCTGAAGGCACTACCTGGCCTCAGCTTACTGATTTCAAATTGAGATGCCTTGACTTCCTCTTTTTGTTCTTTTTTCTTTCTTTTCTTTACATTCTTTACTGCTGTCATGTTTTATGACCGTCTGAGTTCTAAAGAATACTGTGATCTTATGGCATTAAGAACTAGTTCTGATGTCTGACTAAGGAAAAGAGCATCTGCTCACAGCAATTTTCTAAGACTCTTCATACCCCAGCATCCATGTTGCTACTTGCTTCACTTCTTTAAACACAGTCTACCATAGAGCCAACAGGAGAGGTGGACATGGCCAATTACTCTCCATCTGGTGGGTTTACCTTTGAATCCAATTCTAGTACAAGAAAAATAATGCGGAATTTACACAGAAAACACCTGAAGATTATATCACAGACAAAATGGATAAATGCGAATCGGTACTTTTCTTTGGGTCAGGAAAGCAAGTATAAGTTAGCAAGGTAAGAAAAGACCAGGAGGCTGGCTCCTTGTCTGCTATGGACAGAAGCATGGCCTACAGCAGATTGTTTTCTTCATTATCCTTTTCCTAACGGCCAGATCCTTTACCAGATACCTCTGTACAGGAAGCAATCTCAGATTTCTGACTCTTATAACTGTTTTTAATTATACTGGGAGCATAGCTTTGTGTGTGTGTGTGTGTGTGTGTGTGTGTGTGTGTTTATCCATTACAGTGGTAAGTATTGGGGATTAAGAAAGAACGCCCTCATTTTTTGAACCCTTACTGTCTATAGGCTTGAACTGTGGTAATGACAACAACAGCAACTATTACTTATTTTTCAGTCTGGATTGGCAACAAAACAGAGTTCCCAAGGTGTCCCAAGTTCAATTTTTCTCAAAAACAAACAAATAAAAAAGAACTCAGGAGGACTCAGACAAAGGATGCAGACACTTAAACCCTACGTTTGACTTCAGACACTAATCAAAGACTGTAGTGAAGGAAGTGAAGTGAAAATGGAGGGAATGGCTGGCCTCTGTGAGGACCTGCATGGGAGAAAGCAGGACACAGTAAGGACACCACATTTAGCACTCCCAAAGAAGGCATGCTGCTTAAGAGTGACAGAAAGTATCAAGACTGCCAAACTTAGGAGGCACCAGAGACCCCATTTTATTACAAAATGTTTATTTGGATTCAAAATATGAAAAAGCTCTTTCCTTATAGTATTTCTCAACCTGAATTCAGTTCTAAAATGATTTTCTTTCTCTTTCCCACCAACTACAAGCTTCTGTTTCCTACCCTGGGCATCTGAATCTTTTATTTGCTCCAGTTCTATTCACTGCCTGTTATTCAGACATTGAAATCCCAAATGTTAATTGTTCTTCCAAGTACATTGACAAAACAGCAGCTAAATAAGGGTAGAGCAGACTGTGGTAGACTCTGACGTGCATTTATGGAACAATGGGGCTCTGAGAGACAGCCTTGTAGCTCATGGGAAGACAGAAGATGTGCTATTTTGACTGTTTCGTAGCAGAATGGGGAACACACGCACACAAGGGAATTATGCATTTTACTTAGGCTTGCCCCAAATCTTCAGGCTATAGAATCCTGTGATGTCATCAGGAACTTTCCATTTCCATTGACACAAAGGCTAAAAATTTCTAGTGACATCACCAAAGAAATTGAAATTTACTTTGATTCAAAAGAATTCATTTACCTCTCAAGAGTCTGGTTTAAGAGTGCACAAATCTTTACACACAGGATTCATGTCACCGTGCTGATGTACAGTGGGCGATGCCCTCCCTAATAAAATGCAAAGCTGCCAAAAGAAAGGTTTCATAATTTCGAGGGAATAAAAGAAGCCCTGAAATATTGAGCTCAATAACTTTTTTTAAAAGGAAATCATTTAAGGATATATTTCTTTCGGGATATTCAGATGTTCCCTCACAAGTGGTTACTATGATAGCAGTGGTTTTGTCCCTTTGTGGGTTGGTCACAGAAACACAGAGGAAGGTAAAGGAAGCTCCCACTTAAAGGAACACAGTGCAGCCCAATCTTTTGTTTTTGAGGTGCAGTGATTTCAGTCTCAAAATGTAACTCCAGGCAGTCTGAAAAGAAACAGGTTAAAATCTCTTTCAGTTATAATTGGTATTTCAGATTTAATTAAAAATTAAACTTTCATAATGTTTCCCCATCCAAAGCAATGCATTACCAGTCAAGCGGAGCTTTTTTTATCCCTGTTAAACGGGAAAAAGAAAGAAAGAGCGAGCAAGAAAGAGGGGGAAAAAAACCTTTTTCCAGAGTAGTTTCTAAATGAAAATAAACGGATCTAAAGATGAAACAAAGGTAATTCTCAAAAAAAATCTCCCTGCATATTAAGGACTGCATTGTGGTATAGCTAGACATTTCCTACAGTAAATTTATTTACAATAAAAGTAATTTAGAGAAAAAAATACATCCTAAAGAAGAATTTTACAACCCAAACAATAGAGAAACCACTAAGATCATAGGATAATATGAGGACATCTATGGATTGAATATACATGTTAAAGGAAAATTACAACTGCAAGAAATTAGAAAAAAAATCTGTGGTTGATCTGTGGTTTCAAATGATTTACCTGTGGGGGCAAGACTGCAAATTAGAGGTAAACCAATAGAGCTAGCAACATAAACTGCAAAATGGCCACCATACTACATTATGGACAGGCTCTGCCCTACTTCCTGTCACACTGCACTTTGTGTACCATGCTGTCACCAGTGCAACGTGGAAAGATCGTAAGGACTGATTGAGACATCCTGGTTTAACTGTTTGCTTTAAAAAAAAATACAACAAAAGACCTTAATCTTCAAATTAAGAGTTCAGACATTCAGATCTCCAATTGTATCCCTCAACTTTGGGCTTAAAACATCCTACTGTTTCTTTCAATTTTTTCTTCAAACGTAACCGTCTACAAGTACTAGTAGTAAAAGAATCACATATATACTACATTAAGCATTCTATTTTTAGCTTCAAATAACTAACACATTAGTGTTTAGAAAAAGGTATTTTTAAATGTAAAATGGAGCTACCATAATTATCTTCCTTATTTTACTATACAACAGTATTTTTAATATATATTTGTTGTCCTGGTTGTTGTAGGTTTATGTCTGACCCTCACATAATGCAAAGTAATATTTTAATATTTCCACATATGAGATCATAATCATAAATCACCCCTGAAATTGCACCTATTATTAGAAAATGCATCTGGTTCTCACTTGCAAATCCTGTTTTCTTTTGAAATATATGGAAGAATAATTTGAGCAATGTGTCTATTTGATGTACATACATTTTAAAAGCAAACTGCTCATAATTCATACTAAATCCACCCATGAATGGGATTAGATTTTAGAAAAAATATTACTGACTGACTTACTAAACTTTCCCTCTGCTTCCCAAATGCCTGAATTAGACTAAAAATGCACCAGTGTAAAGACAGAAATTATGGAGGCGTCACCAGGGACAACTGAATGAGAGGAGGGGAGAGCACATATATCCTTATAAGGCAACCAAACATTCATGAAAGACACTGACAAAAA
Organism: Montemys delectorum; assembly: GCA_019843815.1. NCBI lineage: Eukaryota > Metazoa > Chordata > Mammalia > Rodentia > Muridae > Montemys > Montemys delectorum. Next base: position 5,202 of record JADRCD010150328.1, read on the forward strand.
TAACTGTGCTCAAAAATTATATGGAATAACAATAACGCCTGATAAATGATTCAGAAACACAAAAAGTGTCCATTTGTAGACAAACCTGAATCCCACCTGGTATTGTTCTCTCCAACAGAATGTGGTCAGTGAAACAGACTGTCTGCTTGGAGCAGAAAAGGTGAGCAGATTCAGATCCAATTGTCACACATAAACTATTTAACTGACAAGTAGCAGTTCAATTCAGTCAGATTTCCAGCAGATGTGGAGTAAAGGAAACCATTCAAGATCATGAAGTCCTCGTGAACAGTCAGCATGAAGCCATACACACCCTCCCTCCCTCCCTCCCTCCCTCCCTCCCTCCCTCTCCTCTTTGAATGGCTTTCTTCTCCATTTCTGCCTGCTTCTCCCTCTGTCTCTTTCTCTCTCCCTCACTCTGGTGAGGGTAATGAAGCTCAAAAATAACACCTTGTATCCTGTTGAGGGAAACTTGGTCACAACTATCCTTCCAGATGACAAACTCATTCTTAAACGTCTGTTTCTCCATCCAAAGAAAGCTGAGCAATGAGCACACAGACACAGTCCCACTTACACTCCCAACGCCACCACTTTTAATTCTTGTGCTGCATTCATCACAAGGAGGACTCAAGTTTGTTTACATCATGCCTAACCTCACATAGGACCACAAACAAGCCTACTAACAGGACCATTCTGTGGCACTCAGGCAAACGGCTGGGCAAAACAGATGGAACATGCTTTGCGCCAGGACTCAAAAAATACAGTCGCCAACTCACTGTTGGCGACTACGTATCTTGGCCCAAAGATGGACCTGGAAGTGGGACCAGTTGTCTTTGATATGAATACTGCTCCTCTTCACTGCCACATGAACAAACCATTAGCTCTGTCAGTTAGCAGTAGGGTGCAATATTAGGTAGAAATTGCTTGAAGGCAGATCATTAAGGAAAGTGCAAGACTCAGAGGGCACTGAGATTGGGGAGCAGAAAATCAGAACAGGGCATTATTGCAGCCCTCCTCTCTCCTTTTCATCTTCCAACATTCATGTTCACAAGTGTACATGGAATCCACCTTAAAGATACACCTACGAAGCTTGTGTTATGAATAAGAATTTCTCCTGGCATATCAGTTTCTAAACTCTTTTAAAAAATGAATCTTAGGCAATAGTGAAATGAACTTTGTTGGCAAATGTTCTAGGCAGAGTAAAACTATGAAGATTTAGAGAGTATAGTCAGTACCCAATGCTACAGTGAGGTCACTGTAGATTAGGAAGTCTTGGAGAAGGGTACTCTCCTCACACAGCCTTCAGTGAAGCAGCTTGGCACTTTGCACCGGATGCTCTCCAGACTCGAAGATACAGCAAATGAGGTATCTGACCCACTCTACAAGTCACAAGGCCACACACAAAGCCTTTAGTCAAACAGCAAAACCACAAGGAGTGATGAAACACTGTGGGTACCAGCACTGAGCAGAACACAGGTGTCTTCTACCTCCTTTTCCAATCCTCAGAGATAGGGACTGAGATACCTGGTTAGGACTAGGTCACAAAGCTTCAGGGAAGAACATGAAGCACCCCAGCTAGGAGCTTTGTTAACTCAAGCACTTCTCTGAATGTTCTCCCAAGTGCTCTGCTCTGATTTTATCTTTGCTTGGGTTATTTTTGCATGTTCAGTAAATCTTTTATGGCTTATTAACTTTGACACTGTACATACTTGACTCTTGAAAGACACAAGATATGAGTGACTGTGGTCAGCATAGAATGTTAATAGAGAAATTTGCTTTTCAGTTGAATTTTCCTTTTGAAAAAATCCTTATGGAAAATTTCAAACACACAGAGAGTAAAATGCACAGTGAGTGAGTTGCATGCATGCACTGCCCGTGCACACATTCTCCACCTTGTCTCTTTGCCAGTTTTTCTTCTTCCAGATCACTGAGAAGGCCATGCCAGATAACATATCACTCGTCCACAGAGGCTTTACTATGCACTCCTAAAAGGTAACTTTTTATAAACATAACTGACTTTTCTCACACCCGAAATAAAATGAGGCTTTCATGTTAGTAAATGTTCTATTGATGTCAAATAATAGATGCCAAATAATACCAATTCTTCCATGATTATCTATCTTATTTTCCAAGAAGACCAATCAGAATGTCAAACTACATGGCTGGGCCATGTGTCCTAAGTTTCTTTGGTCTCTGTCTTTTTTTGTTTGTTTTTCATTATTTTCCGAGTTTTGAACAAGATCAAATATTTTGTGTTCTGTTACTGAACTAATACTTGCTAATACTTTTTCATGAGTAGACTATAATTATGACTTTCAACAATGCATACAGAAAGATTTATTATTATAATATTTGGCAGTACATGCTGTCAACATGACATGTAACTGAGGATGATAACCTTGGTTACTAGGCTAAGGGATATCCACCATTTGGTAGTTTTAATAAACACTTTTTTCTTAGCACTATATAACAGCATAACTTCTAGATCATATGTCTCACTTTCATTTCCTGTTTTTGTGACAGAAAACCCTGACACAATCAACTTAGAAAGAAAGGGTTTATTTAGCTTACAATTCCAAGTTACAGTCCATCATCACAGGAAGCCAAGGGAGCCGGAACCTGAAGTAGCTAGTCATAGTCCGTCCACAGATGGGAAAAATGAATCAATACATGCATGCCAACATTACAGTCACTCTAGACTGCATTAACCCTGGGGGCCCAATCCAAGCATGGTGCAGTCCAAATTCACAGTGAGTCTTTCAAACCCAGGCACCCAAATTCAGAAAATCCCTCATAGGAATGACCTCAGGGTAACTTAATCTAGGGAATTTTTTCTTGAGACTCATTTCCAAGGTGATTCTACACTGTGTCAAAAAGACAATCAAACTACCCATAACAATGTATTTATCCTTACTATCAGTAATTTTGAGTACATCAGAGTGATTCTGTGACAGATACAGTTTGAGAAATTGTCACAGTCCAGATGGTCTCCACATATTTTAGCTGCTGAATGGAATTTGTATAGTGCATCATATTTTTATGTCAATTTGTCAGCTGATATGCGTTAAGGCAGTTTCCATCTCTTGGCTATTATGAATAATACTACCATGAACATTAAGAATGTGCAAGTCATTGTACAGATATATATTTTTATTTTTCTTTGGAATGCACTGAGAAGTGGAATTGTTGGGCTCTCAGATTTCATTTCTTTTAATTGTTAAGAAATTTACAACATATTTGCAATGGAATATTCAATGTTGCATTCACACTAGCTGTGTGGGATGGTTCTATTTCTCCATATCTTCAAGAATATTGTAAATATTTTTAAAAGACAGAGTTATAACTACCACAGAAATATGAAATGGTATCTTCTGGTTTAATTTACTTTCTAATTTTAATCACGTTGGGCATCTTTCCCTGTTTTTATGGCACTTTCTATTTCTTCTTCAGGGAAATATATACTGAAAATATTGACAGTTTAAAATAGATTCTTTATCATACTATGGAATATTTCCATATATATTATGAGATAATTTATGATTTATATATAACAATAACAATTATGGCAAAATGATGACTAGTAAATCTATTCAAAATCTTGTGTCTGTCTTCTTATCTGTATTCTATCATTTGATTTCTATCACGAAGCTCAGAAGTTCTTAATTTTGTTGGAGTTCAAGTTATCAACTTACTTTTTTTCTGTAGGCACATTTTTATTGAAAATTTCATTCATTTCAAACTCACTCTCCATTTTCTTCCAATTTCTCCCCTATTCCCTCCAACTTCATGTTTCTCCTTGCCCTGTGTGTTTGTGTGTGTGTGTGTGTGTGTGTGTGCGCACACACACCTGTTCTCACTCTTGTATGTGTGTCTGTTTTAAAATCCAAGAGTCTAATTAGTGCTGCTGTGTACACAAGAGTGTAGAACTGCACAGGGGTAGCTTTTCAGTGGCAGCATATTTGAAGAAGAGTTACTCAACCTTGTTCAGCAGCTATTAATTAGCAAACAGATTCTCAGACAAGCGTTTGACTTTTTGACTGGTATTTCTGCTTGTTTCATCTTATACAGATGTTGTGCATGAAGTCATAGCTTCTGTGAGCTCATTTAGGCAACTGTCCTCCCATGTTCAATAAATAATAGCTCACTTCAAATGTCCACTATCTAGTGCTTACACTCCTGCCCTCTATACTTCAATTATCCCAGAATCTAGGGAGGAAAGTGTGTGCTACTGATTGTAATATAATGAACAACTATAGTACTATCTATTAGTCACCACCTACTGCAAAAAGGAATTTCTTCAATGAGGGCTGAGAGATACGCTAATCTATAGGTATAAAGATGGCAACATAGGGGACAATTTAATACAATGTTCATTTTGAAAAATAATAGTATTAGGTCTCCCCTATATCTATGACCTAGGCAGTCAGAAACTTTTGGCCTACTGAACAATATCAAAAATGGATTCCATCTTGCAGAGTGAGTATTAAATCCACACCATTTATATGCCACTATCACACCAATGGGCATAGCTTGCCAGTCCAATCATTACTAGGCTGTTATTCATTTTAAAATCAAGGTTTCAGTGGCATATCTAGGGACTCTTTCTGACACAAAGTCATAGAGATTTTCTTCTCTAACAACTTCAAGTTTCATAATTTTAGCTCTTGAATTTAGGTCCATGAGCTAATGTTAATAGATGGTGTGAGGTAAATATCTACAATATTTAAGTAGTCACCTGGTCTTTGCACCTTACCTAGCAATGTCAAATTGCTTCGGTATCTCTGTAAAGCTATCTGACCAAATATCAAGTTTAATTTTCTGGGCTATCAATTTCATCCCATTGATCTACAAGCGATTATCAGAGTTTCTTCCTCGATAGATTTTTGAACAGTAAGTTTGAAGATAAGATATTGTATGTAATCTAATTTTGGTTCCTTTTTAATCAATAATTTAAGTTTCATATCATTTTCAATGTTAGAATTAACTTATCAGTTTCTGAAAAAAATATTATTTTTGATGCTACTGCAAATGGAATTTTTGTAATTTCATTGTTGCTGGTATGCAAAAAGAAAACTAATCTACAATGAACTTATATGTAGTTAATTTGCCAAACTCCCAATTAGTTCATAAGTATGTTTATGTAATATATTTATATTAAGTAATATACTTAATTTTCTATGTGCTACATTATATTATTATAAATAAAAATCATTTTTATGTTCCTTTTCCACTGATTTCTGTCCCTTCCGGCTTCTTTCCTTTTCCTTTCTCCCTCCCCTCCATGTCTCATCCTTCTGAACACAAGTTTACTATATCATCACATTCAAGAGGTCAAATATGACAGCCTTGCCTCCTTTCTGTCTTTGCAGTGAGATTTCATCACTACTTTTATACTTTAGAGTTTTCATAGCTGTCTCCTTGAGGGTCAGAAGTCCCCTGTTCCTAGCTTGTTGAGATTGCTATAACAAATAGAGGCTAGACTTTAAACATGTTCTCATGTATCTATTTAGATGAAAAATTCATATGCTATGAATATGCTACTGTGCATTGATTGACTAACATTGTGTGAAGAATCCTACTTGATTAGGTTGCACAAATGCTTTCCTATATTATTATATTTGAATAGTGTGTTGAAGATTATGGTGTCTATTTTCAGTTTAGGTATTGGTTTTGTTTTTTCTTTTGTTGTTATAATTTTGTCTCTTGACTGCAAGGCTTAATCCTCATTTTCTTTTTTTAAAAAAAAAGTGATCTATTTCCACCCACTATATTCAGGAAAATTATGTAAAAAAAAAAAAAACTGCAATTTTTTTCTTTAGTTTTTTTTGGTACAATTGATCAAGGAAACCATTGGTATTTAGAGTGAGTCTGTCCCCCTCCCCCTTCTCTCCCTTCCCCTTCCCTCTCTCTTTTCTCACTTGCCTTATCAACTTTACTTCTCTAATGTTTATAGGCCTATCTTAGTTCTATATTTCTTCCTAGGAAGCCTTGTTAACCTAAACATTTCTAGGCTGTTTCATTTTACTTAATTGTTGATTGAAACTGGAATGTCTCAGTTCACAGTTTTATCTTAGAATACTTTTGACTTCTATGGGTTTACTTGTGACCTCTAGCTAGCCCTCCTTCATTTCTGATCTTGGTAAATTATTATCTTCACCTCTTTGGTGAGTCTAGCTAAAGTTCTGCCAATTTTGTTGATTTTTATTATTTTGTTCTTGAAATTCTTTTTCCTCTTTCCCTTTCTTTTTTCTTTCTTTCTTTCTCCTCCCTCCCTCCTTCCCTGCCTCATTCTTTCTCTTTTGCCTTTGGGAAAGATGTTACTGAGACCCAAGCAGCTGCACAAGGTGCTTCTGGCACATCAAGCGCCTTCCTCATTGACAATCTGGTCTTTCTTGAGTGGTCCCATGAATGCTGTCTTCTCTTATGTGGTCTAGAAATGACCATGAACAAACTTGAGATGATGTCAAACAAGTTCATGTCAGTTTCCTCCAGAGCTCATTATTTGGTCTATATAAGCAAGGTCTTGCAGAAGGGGAGCATTTGCCTCTTGGTTCCCACCGCACAGCCTTTGAGCAACACAAAGTCATTGGTCATTTCAACATAACTGACAAAGCCACCCAAGTAAGTTGAGGCTCTCATAAGATAGATCATATTTGAACACGCAGAAGCATTTTTCTTGATCAGCTTATCACCCTTGATGAGCTAGCCCTGACAAATCTTACAGATTTTTAATATGTTAGTCCTTTTGGTCTGCTCAAGCTACAGAGAAGGCCTCACGGGGAGGGTGCTGGGGTCTAATACAAGCAACCTTGGACAACCCTAGGTGGGTTTTACAGGGTAGCTTCTTTTCAGGCCAGCAACTGATGGCCTGTTTGTAGCTTTTCCTTTGATCACCCTAATGACAAAATCTCATCCTGCCCCTACAGCCTCCCTGGGGCCCAGTCTAGCTTCTCAGCCCTAGAGGACATACTCACCTGGCTTCTCAATCAAGCCAGCCTTCTTCTGGAGCAAAGGGAGCGCACACATCTGATGGTGGCACCTAACGTGGATGCCTCGCCCGGGCCTCTCCTCCGGCGGTCTCTTGCCCATGCTGTCCTGCCATCTCTTGCTACATTGATGAAGGCCCTCTCCTTACACTTCTGTGTGTGTAGAGAAATGTCTTTTACACTTATCACTGGGGGAGGGGGAGGCAGAGGCTGTCTGGAGGGTGCAGAAGCCTTGTGCAGAACACAGTGCCCATAGCCAGCATTGGTGTTGTCTCAGCAATGGTTACACGTTACACAACTTCTTTTTGATCACCTTAGATCCTGTCCTGTCAACTTCCCAGATAATGTAGGCCATGCCAGCTTTGTATCCTAGAAAGGATATGAGGTGGGAAGGGTCATCCCTAGGGAAGGTTTTCACTTCCCCACCATGAAGACTACTATGCTTTGGAGGGAAGAAGCCCAAGGACCCATGTCTGGGAGCAGAGAATTACTGGTGAGACACTACAGCATCAAACATTACCAACAAAGACCTTTTCCTTTTCTAGTCTATTAATTTCTTATTGTTATTAATTTCTTTCTTTTTGGATTTGGGCTTATTATATACTTATGCTGTATATTTATCCATATATCTTTCTGTCACTGTAATGAAGTAAAAGTTAACTTATTAAAATATAAAGATCTTTTCCTTTTACATTTTGAAGGTTCCATTAAATGATCCAGTGGGTCAACTTTTTAGAGGCCCTAGAATGGGCAGCATATCACAAATAGAGAACATATTAAAACAAGTCATTCAACACATAGGTCAGGAAACAAAATGAAACTAAGAATTAGTAACATTGCACAATCCCTTACAAGTCAACACCTTCATACACATAAAGCCACCCTACGAGACTCTGTCAGATCAACATCCTCCCTAGGGAATATATCTATAACAAATAACTCATATTTAAACAATGGCACTACATAATTACTGGGCTGACTGATTTATTTTGGTACATTTAATCACAGTTTATTCTCAATTCTTTTACCTTAAAAACTTTTATTATTGAGGCTCTACCAGTGCCCAACTAATACAGAAGTGGATGCTCACAGCCATCCATTGGACTGTCCCCAATGAAGGTGCTAGAGAAAGGATCAAAGGAGCTGAAGGGTTTGCAGCCCCTTAGGAGGAACAATAATATGAACCCAACAGTTCCTCTAGAGCTCCCAGGGACTAAACTACCAACCAAAGAGTACTCATGGCTGGGACTCATGGCTCCAGCTGCATATGTAGCAGAGGATGGCCTTGTTGGGCATCAATGGGAGGAGATACCTTTGGTCCTGTGAAGGCTGGATGCCCCAGTGTAGGGGAATGCCAGGGCCAGGAAGTAGGAGAGGGTGGGTTGGTGAGCAGGGGGAGGGGAAGGGAACAGGGGTGTTTTTTGGAGGGGAAACCAGGAAGGGGAGAACATTTGAAATGTAAATAAAGAAATATCTGATAAAAAACTGATGGGGAAAATTTATTATTAATAAACTATCTGAAAAAAATAAATTTTATTTTCATATTTAAAGGTAGCTTTCTAGATATAAAATTCTTCATTGATTATTATGTTCCTTTTGATTTTTTAAAAAATTTCTTTGACTTATAACTTTGTTTCAACTAAGAACTCAGGTGTTAATGAATGAATCTGCTATAAATATTCAATCACATTTTCTTTTTGTGTTTGCAAAATTGTTTTCCCTTTCCTTTCACTTCCAAAACTATTGTTCAGAACTATTGTAAGCCTTTTAAAAGTTAGGATAGATAACAGAGTATTCTATTTAACAGACAAATATGATGAACCAGATGTTAGGTGTATCTTATACTTTATAAATTACAAAATGGTAATAATTATGTTCAATTTAGATTTGAGAAGAAAGAGCCTTTTAATGGGACAAAGGGGAAAATGTGGATTGCTGTCTATATCCAGGTGAGGGCAGGCACTAGATAAGGCTAGAGCCTGTGATTGGGCAGTGAATAAAGAAGGTGGGCTGAGAGTTTTAAAGATGTGAGAGATAAGGAAACACAGGAGGAAGAAAGGAAGATGGAGGAAGAGAAAGATGGACCAGATTTCCCATGGCTTTAAATAGCCACAAGTGGCTATGAATATCATATAAGGAATAGACAATTACAGGACAATTTGTCTTATCTGGGTGAGCAGTTTATATCAATATCAATTGGTTCTGAGTTCATTGTGTGGCGTTTTGTTGAGAATTTACTGATATAAATTTGACTGATAAATTATAGACCTCTATACTTTTGATTTTACCAGGTTACAGAGATTTGTGATAGCTAACCACAGGGGGTGGATGGCTGGGAATCTGAGCAGGAGTCACCACAAGAGAACTGCAAGATGGGCGGCCACCATAGGAGACCATGGAGACCCTGGTGGCGGGAAACCCCTTTACTAGAAATTAGCTGGCACTAGTGTAGGTGCATAAATTTTTCTGTATTTCACGCAACAGTCACTTGTATTGATCTGAGTGATTTTGTCAGGTATAAGATAAAATCTTTAAGTAGTTTTGATTTGCATATCCGTGATGGCTAAGGATGTGGATCATTTCTTTATGTGTTTCTCAGCTGTTTGAGATTCCTTTGTTGAGAATTCTCTATTTAAACCTGTACCACATTTTTATATTGGCTTATTTGTTTTTTTAATATCAAGTGTCTTGAGTTCTTTATATATTTTGTATATGCATCCTCTATTGAATGTGGAGTTGGTAAAAGTCTGTTCCCATTCTGCAGGCTGCCATTTTGTCTTACTGGTGGTGTTTTTTGCCTTACTGAAGCTTTTCAGTTTTATGAGGTCCTATTTATTAATTTTTGATCTTAGTTTATACATTATCCTTGTTCTGTTCAGAAATCTTCTCCTATACCATTGAGTTCAAGGGTACCAAAAGAAAATGTAGACACCAAACCAGCCATAGACCCTCTGACCTACAATCCTATACTGTCTGCAAAATATATCAGTGCAATGGTGGCATAAGGCTTGTAGGAGTAACCAACAGACATTGATCCATGAGATGAAACTCATATACAACACTGCTTAGGTGACCAAGAACCAGACACTACCTATATAGGGCAAAACCAAATACTACTCATCATAAAAATAAAATAAAATTATATTTTAAAAGTAGTTTATTGAATGACTCCTAATGTCATTCTCCTATACTCATAGATCACTCCATTATTTAGCTATCACAAGAGAAGCTTCCTATTGCAGCATATGGGAAAAATACAGAGACACAGCCACACCCAGATATTATGCAGAGAGAGGAAGGGAGAAAAAGAGGGAGAGAGAAAGATGGAGAGGGTGAGGAAGATACCTTAGAACACACCTTTAAATGGGATGTCCCCATCAAATCCTTACCCTCCAGAGCTCAGAGAAGCCTTCAGAAGAGCAGACAGAACGACTGTATGAGCCAAAGGGGCTGGAAGACACCAGATGAACCAGGTATAACAAGATACAAGAAGACTAGGTACAAACCTCAGAATCAAGGCTGAACAAAGCAATCCAGAGGAAATGGGTCCCAACATCAGGCAAAAGAGTCAGAAACCTCCCAGCCCCGCCCCCAACACACACACTCCCACTGTTAGAAGTCAATAAGAACACCAAGGTAAATAATCACAATATACATTCAGAGGACCTACTAGGGACCCAGGCAGGTTCTGTCATTTCCTATTTAGTCTCTTTAATCCTCTATGAGCCATGAAGCTTGTTCTTTTACAATAAGACACAGAAAGGGAGTAAATCACGATAGGAGAGAAGATCAGGAGGAGCTGGGAAGAGTAGAGGAAACTGCAATCCAGATATATTGTAGGAAAAAGTTATTTTCAATACAAGGGAAAAATAAGCAAAATAAATTAAGACCTAAGTTAAAAAACAATGATACAACATATTATACATAAGTGTCTATACATATATATATACATACACACATAAACACATATACATATATAGTTGAGAAATCTACCAACTGAGAAGGGCTGTTATTATTCTGAGTCATGACTGAATGCTGAGAACTTTAGAGCTATACTGAGTTCAACTATTTTATTCAATTTTGGAGAGCATAACATACAATCTAGACTTTATATCATGCAAAATTCATTCCTTTGAGATCTCTTTTAGGTCTCACTGCTTACTTTGATTAAGGTTTGCATGTATGAACTTACTTCATGTTGCATGATTTTCTGGGCTCACTCAAGGCATATTTTTAAAGAATATATTAAGGGGATAAACTCCATAGGAAGTAAAATAAGATAAATTATGAAGATCATATATAGAAGGGAGAATAATATTTATTGTAAAGGTGACTCTTTAAATGAAGATCCACAATAAAATTCCCTTAAGAATAAACTTACATAGAATATTGATGATATGAATAAAATTGCAAAATCATTGATATCAAACAGATGAAGTAAACATGTAGAATGTGTTACTAGAAAACTTCAAAACTTGTACTTGAAAGACACCAAGAAATATAGGAAAACTTAAGGAACTGTGCATAGGAGAAATACAAAATGTACAATATTTTAGCTCTGAAATGTGATTTTTCTGAGTCAAAACTAATGCTTCACACTTACAAAATCTGAGAGAAATCAAGACTTGTCAACCTTGATTAATGAAGCTACACCAGCTAAAGCTATTCACTTTTTCCCCAAGAACTTGTACCTATAAGGATTACTGTTCCTATTTGAAACCTAAGAAATATAATTCTCTGAAACACGACATACACTGGTCAAAGTATCAGTATTCCGGAATATGGAGTATGATGGAAGTGTATTACATTGAGTGATGTGGTTATCACTCAGTTAGTATCCAAACTATTATAATGAAAATTCCTCCACTGCCACCATGGAAACCAATATTTGAATGTATTTGGGTCCTCCAAAACGGAATATCAGTGCTTAGTTTCTTAGGAAAAATATGTAGATATTTGTTAGGCTTTGCAACTTCTATTGGAGGATTCAACTGAATCTCAAAGTGATAGTTGTTTTTAATAGTAACAAAGAATAGTTGTATTTTAGATACACTCCATTAGTCACTGTCATGTAATGACAGCCAAAGATCCATGTATACAGAATATATGGAAAAGTTCCTGAAATAATTGCAGAGTTTAGTTCCTACACATACTCTAAAAAGTCCAGAGTGGAATATCTGAATAATCTGAATCTCATAACTCTAAAAATATTAAATTGCTTCTTGTCAATATATCTCTTCCTACCCTTGGTATTTGTAGTGCATGTTTTCCAAAGTATGTGGTGACAGCCCAATGTTTCCAAATGTACATAAAACACAAGAGTCTTTTATGTTTGTATATATGTGGTATATGTGTGTGCACACATGTGTCCAGGTGTGCTTGCCATGTACATGTATTGAAGGCTGGCATTTGTGGTCTGCCCCATTTGTTCTTCACCTCATTGTTTTTGAGACAATGGTTTCTATTGAACATGGATGCTTTCCTGCAAACTACAAGCTCTCACCGTTCCTTTTGACTGTCCACCAGAACGTGAACAACTCTATTGATAAAGATATACATTTGTTTTCAAGATATAGAGAAATCAAGCTGGAGCTGATCTGGAAGCTTCTTCTGTTCTGGCTAGCTTTCATAGTGATAAAAGGTGCAATTTAGGCTGCCCTGGGACGAAAGTCATCAATGTCCTAGACAACTGTGAATCCTGCAAACAACAGTGCAAATCACATTGCCCAGCAAAATTGTCCAGTGGCACAACAGTGACTACTATGGTGACATCTGATCACTGTATGGATTGGACTTGTGGTCTATCCACAAAAAGGCATTCAGGCTGAGTACTGTAACCCCAGTCAAAATCCTGGAACAGAGAAGATTTTGGTCCAGATGGACACTTACTACAGTTGTTTAATTAAAGAGTCACAGTGTCAAAATGCTTTCTCGATATATTTCTTCGCTTAGACTAATGCTACAACAAGACTTATCAGAGAAGCTTCTCTTTGCAATGAACTGTGGAATATGCTGACTCATGCACTCAAAAAGTGATGATTGTCAAGCTCTAAAATCGAGATACTTAAACTGTCAGCTCTAACACTCAGGAAGCATTGTAGAAGAGGGAATGAAGGAATGTATGAGTAGAACTAGAAAGAATGTAAGAGCAAGGAGATAGAAAAACGGACAGGAAATGCTACCTTCTGAACAAGAGCCACTGTGATCAGGATCTCAGAGCAGTTTTAGTTGCCTGCCTTTGGTATGGGCCGGTCATTAGTCTGTCATAGATTCAGAGAGTCACTGGGCCACACCTGACCCTGGTGAATTATTAAACTCCTGATAGGGAGAGCCAGTCATCAACTTCACTTGTGTACTCAGGATAGGCTCAGCAGGTTTTGATGAATAGTTAAAAACCCACAGCTATACAAATGGGCTTCATTAAATTTAGTGGTCCATAAGATAAAGTCAAGACTTCATGAATGTGAGAAACGGACAGACAAGGGGACAGGCAAATAGTAGTGAGAGAGAACAGAGTGGGCGCAGGTAACTAGAATGCATCATATGCATATTTAAAGCTGCCAAAAAAGAAGTTAACAAATATCAATAATAATCATAAGAAAAAGGATGGAAAATATAGAAATGTGTAAGAAAAACTACAAGCATCAATAATTTGATTGTACAATAATCGCCACTACTGTAATTTAAGATAACTGTCAATGAGATACATTTTTTGGAAGTATGTGTTTATATATGTGTGCACATGTCTCCAGAGATAATATCCTGTTTATGCTTCAATAACTCACCATTTTATTTTTGAGAGAAGGTTTTACACTGAATTTTAAGCCTGCTGATTGGCCTGGCCTGCAAAATATAGGAGTGCTCCTAATTTTGATTATCAAGCAGACATGCATCACAAAATCCAGCTTCTTCCATGGGTGATTCTCAGGATTGTGACGTCAGCACATTACTCTCACTAAAACATCTTCTAGCTTCCAACGAGATAAGCTTTACTACCAGCTTCATTTTGCTAAATTTGATTTCTTGTATATCACTAAGTTGCTTCTTCATCTTACTATTTATATGTAGTATAGAAATGAGCAATTTGTCCACTAATTGTTTCTAAAGTTAACATATTAATTAAGCAGCACTATATTCTATAGGTTTGATATTATCAACTTTTAAGTAATTATTATCACTTGTTATTTCATAGATTTTGTTTGATATAATCATGTCCTATGGGAAATTCCAATTTTGTATATATAGAAAGCAGCATTACACAGATTATAAATTGTCTCTGAAATGATGGAGGTTAGTATTTGCTTCTCAAGAGAAACAAAATGGCATATTTGAAACTAAAACATTAGAGAAAAAAGTACATTACAGTAAAGACAAATTGTTTTAGAAAGCATCCTTCCTTTTGTATTTTCATTCCTGCTATATTTACTGTAGTACTACAATGGTAATATGCACAATTAAATGTGAGATATGCTTATAAAGTTAAAGTGCTATAAAAGCCCCAACACATACTCCTCAGGAGCCTAATCCAATTCTGTTTGAGGAGTAATCTTCTTTCTATGAACTCTGTTATGCAGAATTACATCATATCCCATGGCTCAGATTATCTACAATTCATAAAATACTTTTAAAAACTGTTATGAAGTAGGTTCTGTTAAATATTCATACAACGCCTTCTTCACTTGGTTTAGTGCAGAAACACACTACATATCAATCTGTGCTCCATCAAGACAGTTGCTTCAATATAGTAAGTTGGGTAAATAGAGGAAGTGTGCTGTGCATAATTTATTTACATTTTAGCAAGACCTCAAACAAATGATACCACATGGGAGGCTCACAGTGAGGCCGAGAAAGGCCTTCCTGCTTGGAAGCTATATTGTTTTATCAATAGAATTACTTATGCATTAACATAGAATAACAGTTCCATAGGGACAACTATTGTGGTTGGTGACAAATATCATTTGATGACAGCACTTAAAGTTGAGAAGAGATGAAATTTTACAAAGTATGATAACATTTTGAGAATATGAAATAGGTGCTAAAGTTTAAAATGGTAACCTCTAAAAAATAAAAACAAAAACAAAACAAACAACCAAAAAAAAATAATGTAAGTCCAAAAAATGAAAACATTGGCCTTAATATGGCATTTTCTGCTAGCGTCACTTTTAGTAGAGGTGCTAACTGAATCAGCACACAGATCCTCCTACTTTGCTAACCAACTCTTTGGTGAATGGTTTACATTACTGGATGTGCTCTCTAATGAAAAAAAAAAGTAGACAAAGCAAGGCTTTTGGCATATACTAATTTTACTCTGAAAACAACTTCATATAGTTTTTTTTTAATTAGATGTTTTCTTTATTTACATGTCATACAATACCTCCTTTCCCAGGTTCCCCTCCAAAAGAAATAAAATAAAATAAAATAAAAAATAAAACAAAACAAAACAAAACAAAAACAAAAACAAACCCTTGTTCCCTCTCCCCTCCCCCTGCTCACCAACCCACCCTCTCCTGCTTCCTGGCCCTGGCATTCCCCTACACTGGGGCATAGAACCTTCACAGGACCAAGGGCCTCTCCTCCCATTGATGCCCAACAAGGCCATCCTCTGCTACATATGCAGCTGGAGCCATGAGTCCCACCATGTATACTCTGGTTGGTGGTTTAGTCCCTGGGAACTCTGAGGGTACTAGTTAGTTCACATTGTTGTTTGTCCTAAGGGGCTGCAAGTCCTTCAGCTCCTTTTGTCCTTTCTCTAGCTCCTTCATTGGGGACCCTGTGCTCAGTCCAATGGATGGCTGTGAGCCTCTACTTCTGTATTAGTCGGGTACTGTCAGAGCCTCTCAGGAGACAGCTACATCAGGCTCCTGTCAGCCAGCACTTGCTGGCATCCACAATAGTGTCTGGATTTGATGATTCCAACTTCATATAGTTTAATTGGATACTTGTGAAAGTTTTTAAAACAAAAATAAGAATACAGAGTAATGAAAGATAAGAGACATTATATAAATTAGAAATTTATATTCCATTGAAATCAAGGGGTATGATTTTGTCAGGAATTACTACCAGTAATACTACGTGGATTCATGTGAATGTCTATGTCAAGGCAGTGTAGTTCCAATGGAGGGAAAATATCAGAAACGCATTGTAAAAGTATAAGTAGCAAGTGATTACATAATTATAAAGGATGATGATTATATGATAAAAAGCTTATTTCAGAGGAAGGTAAATATGCAACAGGTAAATTGTATGTTTAATACTTTTTCTAAATAATTAAAAAGATTAGATATATTAGTTCTCACAAAGTATGCATATTTCGCTGCAATCTGTTTTATATTTTTCCTTATTCGTATCTACCAAGCAGAAAGCAAGTTCTTTTAAAGTATGTGTCTTAAGTTTTTCTGTATTATAATTCATAATAACTAGCATAATGTATTAAAATTAACAGTAAATATTTGTAATTTTATGTGCTTAAATTATAAAGGATCTAGTCAAAAGAGTGTACCTTGAAATATAAAACATTTATATATACTGTCTAAAAGAGAAATATAAAAAAGAATTTTAAAACTATGATAAATTGTGTTATATGGTGGGAAAATCAGAGTACGTTTCATGTAAGTGATTTGAGAAAATAAAATTAGTACCAAAACCACAATTGTGTGAATATCTACTTAAATGTCAATGGTGATTTAAAAAGACTCTGGGATCAACAAAATTCTAATCACAGTATCACACAAGTGATTCACTTTAAGAGCATGTGTCACTTCAGTCATTTTACCAGGGGCAGTAGTTCACTATGGTGACACATCCAGTCTCCCAATTCAATAGAATGTATATACTCCACGATATAGAGTTTTGAAATTTAGTGGGGCTTTACCAAATTTTATAAGTGTTTTTAGTTAAAATCCAATCACTATACTTCTTGATGTAAAAACTCAAAAGTTTGACTGTAGTCATTTTATATTTAAATAATTTTTAAAGTTCACATAGTGATTTGAAATATTACTATAAAAAGCTTTCAATATTTTCTTAATAAATTTTAAAATTTAAGTTGTTTACTTAGCAAAGGGAAATTAATGACTTTAAGTTATTTCTTAACTGTCATTTTCCAAATTACTATATAGCCTTTTTAAGGGAAAGGCCAATGTATTTGAATTCCAATGTATAATGAATTTTTTTCTGGTACAAAGTAAGGATTGAATAAATGTGTAACAAATTAATTTGAATTAAAAATACATTATATGAAAATTCAAAGTCTTTCAATTAGTTTCATAATGTTTCTAAATATGTCACATTTAATTTGAAAACAATTCTAATATTCAAAGAAAATAAAATTCAAATTTACCAATATAAAAGTATATTTATCTGAACCTTAACTATGAAAAAATGATAGTAGTATTTCCATACATATAATCAACAAGTATGCTTTCTATCACAATGATCACTTAAATGATTGAGAAATTTTAATTAATAAAATGGGACATTAAACAATTAAAAGAGAAAAGACTAAACCGTTATTGTTGGCTGATAATGTAATTGCCTTGAAAATTCAAAATAACTTCAAAGAAACTATTAACAGCTAAGGAAACAGAACTAATTGCAAACATTAAATAGAATAGACACAGATTTTCTACTAAAACTTTGGAAAACAGAATTGAAACAATTCCAAATCCAAACAAGAACATGATCCATTTATACCCAGAAACTATGGGATACAAACAAATAAGATGTTAAGATTGACTTGTGAATATAACAATTCATATTGGAAAACATTATATAGTTCTGAATATGAATGCTGAATATTACAAAGACACTAATACTAATTTATAGTTTTAATAAAATTTTATTGGAACATTTCATGAACTCAGTGAAGGGAAGGCACTGTGAATAATATGTAGGTGACAGTACCAAAACCATCTCTGAATGAAGTAGAGCTGTGTGCGGGGTACATGCCTGGAACGCTAGCATTGGCAGACAGTGGGATCAGAGTAGGAAGGCCATCATCCTTAATGACATGGCAAATTCAACTGCAGTCTGAATTATATGATACACTGTCTCACACACACACACAAAGAGGGATGAATGAATATGAGGGGAGAGGAAAGACAAAAATAAGAGATTAAAATGGAGGCTTCAACCTAATAAATGTATAAACGTGAAGGTGTGAAAAACACAACATGGAAATACTGTAAGAAACAAACAAGGGCTGACAAGGAAACTCTTCCAATGCTCCAAACATTTATATGCAACTATGCTATGGCATAAGTGTGAGTGACTGTGATGGTGTCAGGGCAAAGCTTAACCACTCAGCCACCATTAAATAAGATACTGATTTCATACCTTTGGCTAAAATGGCATTTAACAAAATAGAAAATAAACTAGACTACTGAAATACTAGAAAAAAGTGTTGACTAGTTATACAATTTTAAACTATTTGGGAATATAAGAGCAAAAGATAATATATCAACAGGATCACTCATACAAGTACTTAAGTTTTTCTCACATCAACAACAGCAAAGACAATAATATGACATTTGAAAACTAGGACAAACATTTTTGTACAATGTTTGACAAAATGACTTAACATTTAAAGACAATCTGATAAATCAGCACGATGACAGGAGTAAGGGACACAAGCAAACAGTTTATTAAAAGGAGCAAACAATGTCACATCAGTATAGGAGAAGCATGCTGCTTCTATGTTAATGCAAGCGATTGAACCAAAACAAAAGGAACTTTGGTTCTGCTTGCCAAATTGACAAATAATGTTAATATTCAAAGCAAGGAGAAAATTACCTGGAAAAAATCCATTCACATATAATATTCAAAGAACCCTGAATGCACACGCTCTAACCCAGAAATTTGTCTTACAGAAAGATGGATCCTCAGAGTAGAAGAAGCCATGTTCAAAGTCACTTCAGTGTCAAATACGGAGAAGTGGATTACAAATTTTTAGTACACAAGATACAATACTTTGAAAGTATTCATGGTACACATTTGATAACTGTCATCTAATCACTGATGCTGAGAAAGCACAACACATACCATATGATCCAAATTTCATTTAAAAATTGACATGCAAACACATATATTTTAGAGTTGTGCATAAAGTTGGAAGGAATTATGGGAGATATTAGAAACAACCCTAGTTGAAGGTGACAATGGATTTAAAATTTAGTTGCATTAATTTGTCTGTTTCAAAATTCTCTTTGATATGCATATTTACCTTTATAACTGATAAAAACCATTTGATTAAAAACTGACTTATATGGTTTCAGAATCCACTCAAGGCACAATAGCAAATATTTGTAGAAATTTTCTGTCCTGTATGTCTGTAATTACTGTTATATTCTTTCTTCTACAAATTTCTTTCCAAAGTATACTTGTATAAGATGTTTCTGTTGACTATATGTTCTTAATTTTTCTTTTTCTGAAGAACAAAATACTCTGATCCAATTGAAAGCCAAAGAATATAAAATCACCCTTTAGTGTCACATTATATAATAATATGTAGATTTTCTAGTACTCTATGTCCCTTGCTTTGTCTAATTCATTGGCATTATATTGTTAACAATTATGTTGTAACAATTATATTGGTACCAAGCTTGAGTATATACAATCCAAAATTACTTATTTGGCCAATTTAGCCAATGCCAAGAGCTCTCTCCAACCAACATGACCAATACAGAGAAGAGTATACTTGCTTTGTATACTTCTGTTGCCTAGAACACCAATGTTTTTAGTTTTTCTCAAAGTAAAAATAAGTAACATGGGGAATTTTTGTCATTGCTTAAAAATAGCTGCCAAAGTCAAGACATGCACTAACCTTCTAAGTTTGTTGGCTCTGTACTGTGTTTGAAGGCACACCCCCTCCAAATGTCTGCACTCACCATCTGCTACTGATCCACAGAATAATGCACTCAAGTCTGGTGTTGCTTGGCATAGGCAAAGACAGTCAATGTCCAATCTCATCCAGACATGTGCACCATATCAGGAACCTTATAACACAATCCTCAACATCAAAGCAGCACTTTCAGGCCCCACTGCACATCAATCAAATAGGTATGGCAGTCAAGCTGATAGACAGAATCTAAGCCAATCCTAGATCCCCACTGTGTCTAGATCTCTCCAGTGTGCCTGCAGCTCACCTTCCATTAAGATGATAGCTTTGGCTTAGGTTTTTTTGCCAAAAGAAGTCCATGGAGTCACTCTGGCAAGAAGAAGGGTCTACATCAATGTCAACAACAACTTTCTTGCTGTCGACCCTACCATCTGTCCCCCTGCTCCCCACCTACTTTACTTTATGTGGACCTTGATGAATGGGTTTTACTTAGTCCAAGACTCTAGTTTAGCCAACCTTTGCAGATGGGGTCAACATGACTGCCCTCTGGGCCAATCTCCCCAAATGACATAACTGATGGCTTTCCTGCAGAACATCTTTTTGAAAATTTGACATCTTGAAAAAATTCATCCCAACCAACTTTTCAAATTTTGAGTTTATGAGAAATGCAGTTTGTTCAATTCCTAGTAAAGATGATTATTTAATTCTTAGAAAATCTGAATGATAAAGTACATATAAATTTTACTTCTAGAATATGTGTAAGTGAAATACAACCAATGGATGAAAGTAAAACTTGGGTATTTTTTCAATTATTTCAACGTAGACTTAAGAAAAAGATGATAAAAATGATCAAAACCATAACAGCAACACAGAAGTAAAAATGCCATTCTGAATTAGATGCAAAAATTGTAGAAGATATTATATATGCTAAGTGGAATGTAACTGCTTATATATCTGTAATCCAGAAGTTGTATAGCATTAACATTATTCTGGTAGAACAGTAATATTTAATATATGGTAAGCAAGAAAGAATAGGTTTTGATAAATCACACTTTTATATTACAAAATATATGAAATGGAATAAATTAATATTTGCTTAAATGAAGTGAATAAAAATATTACATTGAGGCTAAGTATAGAACAATTTCAATTAGGTAATTAAAAATAAACTCATAACTGAGCCAAAAGTCAAGTGAAACAATAGAAAATCTGAGAAAATGCAAGAGAACTAACCATGGTCAATTTAATATGTAAAAATTATAAGTCTTTTCTTTTCTTTCGAGAAAAACTAAATGTCTGTCTACAATGGTCTCAGGCTCACCCAAAACAAACACAGAACAAATAAGTATAACATCTGAAACTTTATACAATTTATATTAGAAATAATTAAAATGTAAGTTCTTACTATACACAAGAAAATAAATATGAAAATATATTCAATACTGTAAGGTAATATAGTACTTTACACATACTATATATTTACTGAGGGTCTGAGGAACTGAACAGAATCTAAATGAAAAGATTGTTAACATGACAGTTCACAAGATATCAATCAGATCCTTTCAAAATTATGGGAAACAGTTCCATTATTAATTTAATAGGTTTATCAGTTATCTTTGAGTTTACAAATCAAGATGAGTTCTGACTGTATCTAAATAAAATACAGTGGAACTATCTTTAGAGAAATCACAGGGTAATAAAAAGATATTTTTAATTTGAAATATCTCTAAATTTTCTAGCAATCTTCAGTCAACTAAGATAATGCCATAGAAATTCTACATAAAACCTGAACTTAAAATGTCCTGGCCTAATCATCTGGCTAATCTCTTAGAGTTTTCCTGAAATATGCTTCTATCCCTTTTTCTATGGGAATTCTCCCACTGATTAACACAGAGAATGAGAAGTTGGCCTGTGCTCTATAGGCACCATTGAAATGTGGCCACCTGAGGCATGTAGGGAGGGCATCCAGCTGGCACACCACATGTTGCCCTGGAGTGGTGTCCAATGAGACAGAGATTTTGGCTAAGAATACCTGGGCAATCCCTACAAAGGCCCTGATTATGAAAAGGACTTCAGCATCGTCATCGTCTCATGAGTGTGATATGAGCCAAAGAAACTTCTCTTTCTATGTTTATATATTACCAAGAAAAGAAAAAAAAAAAGCTATTATAGGAACAATCAAAGAACTCCATAAAAGAGAAAATCTGGCTAACTGATACTAGAGCTTGAATATTAACCATGTCACTGGATAAAATTTTCTAAAAACTCTGCATACTTTAAAATTTTTAATATGAACTGAAAGTACAAACTCCCTTAAATGAAGGATGCAAACACATACAACAAAAATTTATGTCACCTATATAGCTGTTGTACTTTATATTGTAGAATAATTATGTAATTCATTATTCATACACTACTCATTTAAGAAGTCTGTTGTTTTTATTTTATTTTATACAATTTATGAGAAAGAATATCCATGCATTTGAACTGTAACTACAATGAAATAATTTTGTCAATTTTGAGTCTTTTTCAAAACACCATACGTGATTAAAACACATAATGCACTAGTATTTTTGCCAATTTTTGTTTTTAAACTAAAGCTGTTTTTGAATTACACAAGCAAAGCACAAAATCAGAATTTTAAAACTAGCGAACATATTTAAGGGTAAATTTTAAAATAAACCCACTTGATTCTTTGTTGAATTTTGTGAGATTCCACTGGAGCATGTGGGAGAGCTAGGAAATGGTCTTCTGGCAAGGACGAACCACACCCACTGTCTTCAGTAAGTTTTGTTTAGTTTTCACGCTCCTACTGAGCGACTCTGGTGATATTTACAATACAAGTTTACTTCTGAAGGAATTTATGATGTCCCCAACTGTTAGCCACAATTACAGCTGGGTTTTACATTTGTGTTTATGTTATTTTGCATATAGACTCCAACAACCAATGAAGAGAAAATTTGATAGAAAACACATCCTGGAATTGAAAGGCAGATTCCATCTATCAATATAACTAGTTGATAGTATTTTGAAGATACGGTTTGACAGGAAGGGAAACAAACAAACATAATGGCTTAAATATGCTGCTTCAGCCACTCAAGCTATCTGTCACTCAAAAGGCTTTTTCCTTGTGTCACTAATTCAATGTCACATGAACACGGATTCTGACTTTTCAATGAATTTTGGTGATAATTTATTTACATAAAGGAAAATACTTAATACTTTTAATTTGTTATCATGTAGGTCTTTTTGAACTTGCTTAAAACATTTAAACTGTACACTGAATTTACATTTTTCCCTAAAAGCTTAATCAAATTACAAGGATCACAGTGTCCCTAGGACTAATGAGTCCCAATTTATATTAGAGAAAAAAGAAGCTCCAAGAGCTAAAGGTATTGGCAGAAGATCATACTGCAAGGCCAGCCTGTATTCACAGTAGTTACTTGAATCCTAATAAAACCACTAAAAATTACCACTTTGTTTTTTATTAAATTATCATTTTACTTCATTCAAATTTTTGGCAGGATAGATTTGAAGTGTAAATAGCAAAATAATTTTTCATTAGTTGAATTAGACTTTATAGTTTATAACAATACGATTTGGCTTGCATCATGTCTTTTTCTTAGGTATTTTAGGATCTTAATTCCCTGATGGCAATGGAAGCTCTAGGAGGCTGGACTATGCTAATATTCAATTTATTCCTTCCTCTACCTTCCAATAATCCAGGAGGCCAAAACCAAAACCAGGATGTTGATTGCTGATCATCCCATCTAAATATTGATGCTTCTAAAACGTGTACTTTGAGATTTTCTTCATTTTAGAATTCCAGGTGGACAGTCACTTCTCTGATATACACTGCGTGCAATGAGGAAGGAGGCAGTCCTACAAAATGCATACACAGGCCATGGGTTTCACCTCTGCATGCTGCAGAAAATCCCACTGAGTTAAGTAGGGTTCTACCAAGGCCACTTAAACATATTAGCCTATTATGCTGCACATTGCTTTATTGTTCTCGAAAAGCTAATGAAATGTTCCACTGCAGTGTTTATGCTGGAGTACTTTTAAAGACATTTTCGAAGTGATGTTTCTCTCTGAACTCCAGAAGGGGTTTCCACTTCCTGAAAATATTTAGTAGACCATGCAGAGTCCATGCAGCCTCACTACTGTGACTCTTTAGACTCGCAGCTAACAGTGAAACAGACTTAACAGTAGTCAGTTAGGGATTCAATGTGGTCTTTAACAGCACTGCAAACTGATAAGATTAGAAAGCTGGCCAGGCAGACATGCTGCACTGTGCTACCTACCATGTGACCAGGTTTAATGTAGTGTATATAGTCTAGACATAGATAACACAGTGTTGGTTAGTTTTTGGTGTCAGAGTACCTGACAAGTGAATAGTTGTTTCTCCAGAGTCAACTATTTTTAGGAAAATGAGGAAATACCTATTTCTGAAAGTCAAGTTATAAAATCACACAAATCCAACATCTTTTTCTTGTATAGTGTCAGTTTATTCATCTGACAATCAAAGAGGCCAGCCTCATTGATAGCCTTGATATCACTTCTAGCACTACAATTTGCTGGCTTTATGGTTCTTAAACAAACAAACAAACCCCACTGTATTGGAGGAATCATATAGCAGGCAAAGAAATGAAAATAAAGTTCACTAAATTAGCTACTTATTTAAATTACAACTGAAATAAAGACATGTCTTGATTTAGCACACATAGCTATCTCATCTCCCAAACATTAGCAGTGGTGAAAGGCACGGGTATTAAAACTAAGAGTCTTAATTATTAAAGCTGAGATTAAAAATGTGGTAATGAACTGAGAATGGAATGAATCATAGACTCCTGCTCAACTGCTATGGAATATGTTTTGCCAAAATGTCATTTTTATACAGTAATTCTCAAGAATAAATACACAAAGAGTTTGGTTACTTCCTAAAACTAAAGTACAATAAGTATGCCAAGTAGTTTGGTTATTTTCAAGAAATCAGATGATATACCGAAAAGTCTTTTTAAAAGAGTTATTGATTTGACTTCTGTTGGATAAGTCCAAGAATGCCTTGTTTTCTTTCCAAATTGGATATGAACATGCAACACAAACACTGAATTTAAAGGATGTCAATAGCCTTCCCCATTTTTTATTTGATTATATAATACTTCTGTGAATACTAACAGATAAAACCATCAGAACACAAGAATATTTTCTAGTAATACTAGAATATTAATCTGACTGAAGGGTCAGTCACAAGTAAGCAGTGCGGCACAGTGTTTCAAGAATAAAGAGAACTCATTAAATAACTATGGACTTATCTTCAGCCTGGAAGTAACCGAGAAAGTAACTGACTCCATTATATGAGGATGGAGACAGAGTAAGAGAGGGACTGGTAAGACACACACTTTCACTCGGACCATGGAGAACTGTCCGAAATCAGTGAGAATTCGCATATGCGATCACATTACAGCCTCTTTAATAATGGGGCTATTGTAGCATATGGAACACTAGAATGAACACAAGGAGACTCTGTTGTGCGTAATGCTGCCATTATCCACTTGAACTATCTTGCCAAGTTGCTTAACATTTAGGTACACTAGGGCTTTGCCTCTCTTTGTCTGAAGTGGAGAGATTTAGATCTCTAAGTTCCCTTCCAACTGCAGCACTTTATGTCAGCTTCTTTATAAAATCAAGTAATAATTAACCTTGTTTCAATTGTTATGCAATAGTTACTAATCAAAGTGAATGACATACTCTCAGCTTAAACTAACTTACAGTTAACAGTCTTATTATAATCATTTTTCTAAAATACAAAAGGACATATATAACTATATTTACTCATTCTTTACATTTTAGAAGTATTTATTGATCAAGGATCATCAATTATTTATAAAATTCAAGTTATAAATAACATTTATAAAATTCAATTTAATCAATGAATAAATGCATACAGTGTACATTGGTCAAATCTAAAGTTTTGTTATTTACACCTCACATCACTGTCATTCCCCAAAATCACCTTAATAACCTTGGCCATATTCCTGATGTTGGAAATACATAAAATGCTCCTGGATGTACTATAGTGGATCCCAGAGTACAAATGAGTTACAGATTTCTACTGTTTATGTTTCCTTAACTAGTTCTAAAATTTTAACAGACAATAAAGTTAGTTGGTCATAGACTGGTATTTTATGAGTAAAAACAAAACCATGAGAACAGTGGATACCAGGTCCTAGCAGTTAAGCACTTTTACTCCTAGACACACTTTCCAAGCACACTAACTTCTCTGTATTCTGCTAATCGCTAAGGTCAGATACTATGAATCCAGGGGGTACATACTGGAAAATCAAAGGTCATTTGAAAGGTATAGTGAAGGTCAAGAGGAAGTCCCTAGGCCTATCACAGAAGTCTCACTAGAGGGTGCTCTTGGGCTTTTATGAGTTTTCCAGTCTTCAGAAATAAAATCAAATATTGTTTAGAGAACACAGTCTGCCTCAGCATAAGTTAGACTCCATCATGGAACCCAGATCATCTACACTTCAACACAGATACAAAGATTTCTTTTAAAAAATTTCACTTGTAATCATCTTGTTCTATGAGTTGTATACATAAGATTTCAGAAACATAAGAGCCATTAAGATCTTAGGGGGTCTCCAGGTCGACATTCCAATAACACTGAACATATACTCAATATTTCTTTTTTTAATTTTCTTTTTCTTTGTTTTTCACTTATTTCTTTATTCCTTTTACATACCGACCACACTTTTTAGCAGCTGCTTTTTTATCTATATTAATAGTCTGTGTGTGTGGATGTGGCTGAAGAGACAGCTGTGGGTGCTGGGAACCAAACTCTTATATTTTTGGTTGTGAGTCTAGCCTTTAATGATTGAGACATCTCTCCATCTCATCAATATTTCTTGACTCTTCTTTACATATAAAAATAATATTATGGTTTTTATATGATATCACAGTAAATTTTAAAATCGACTGCTTATGCGAAAATATCTCTATAGATATACTTTTACATTTTGCATTTTAATATTTATACTATCCTCTCTAATGATACATTCTTTCAATAGAGCATATCATTTCCCAACATATATTGAGAAAACAGAAATGGTTTATTACTATGTTACATATTTTTAATATTTATTACACTAAGAAGGATAAAACGGTTTTACTTTTACACATTAAAAATTATAAATGGCATGCCCAAGATTATGACTTCTCTAACGAACTGAACTGCATCGATGAGTACTCTATCTGTGTGAAGTGAGGACCCTCTGTTCTGCTTACAGTCGCGCTGACAGCCCAGACCTGCCACACACACTGCAGGCTATGGTAGCTTTAGCATCTTTAGGTTTGGCACTGGAGCTCAGTGGATTACTAAGTTTGCCAGAACCTCCAATTTGGCTAAACTTAACGATTTATTATCCCTTACCTGAATTAAGCTCATGAGTTTCTCTTTAAAATCTGCTTGAATGTTTTTTGACAAAAAAAAAAAATTCAAGGTTATGTAGTAGCAATTTGTAATTCATGAATCAGTGTAAAATGTTAAATTCCCAATTTGATATCAGATATATCTGTAATCTATGAATTGTAGTCCACCACTCAACATCCTCAATGGATTGGAACAAGAATGAAAAATTCGAAAAGTTTGAATTTTTCTCCAAGCTCTTCCAACGTAGTCATTAAGCTACTAGAACCCTGGTTTGTGACATACTACTAGTTTGTGACATGCCATATAGCTTATGTTTAGGAATTTGATACATGGTATTGTCTCATTCATCATGCAGAGGACAGAGCAGCAAGCATATATTTAAAATGTACTTCATCCAAGTTAGGTATGAATGAGCTTAAACCACACTATGAAGAATTGGCAAAATTCCCATGAATACTGTGGAAATAAAAAGAATCAATGAAAAGACGTAATTATTTTAGTCCTAGATATAATTAATTTGTGGGAGAGGTCATTTTATTTCAAATACATCCAAGTTTCTCCAAACACAGGTCAATGTTTGCTGGATAATGGTAGAAAAGACTCATTTGGTTTGAGTTTGCCCACTTTGATATTCATCTCTATAACATAGTTAAATAAAATGTTTTATAAATCTGCATATCTGCTAAAAAGGGCTCAAGCTGAGGCAGAGTGACAAGTATTGTTGATTGGGACATGAAAACCCCTTAACTACTCATAAGTGTTCTTTCTGTGATATTTTTTTCTTCTCGTCTTTTTTTTTTTTTTAAGTCAGAATGAAAGAAACAGAACAGTTTACCTCATTTTATGAATCACATCATTAGAGGTTTTTAGGTAGAGGTGACATATGGAATGTAAATCCCACCCAATTAGTTTACAATCAGGAAAGAAGTACACAGAAAAAGTTACACCCTATCTGTACCCTGCGCTGTTAGTATGCCGTGGGTCTTGTTTAGCTGAGTTCCGAGTTCCTAGCCCACTGCTTTCTACTGCACGGCTTTCCACACTGCTTGATATTTCATAGGGATTTGTATGGCACGTCATAATTTCATGTTGAGTTCCACTGAAATTTCAGAGAAAGAAGGCATGAGGCAAATTGTTTTTCAGCAACTAGCTCTTCAGTGTGAGCACTGCTCCTAGGCTTCAAGAATCCTCATGACAGGCTAGGTCTACTGGCCTATGTGAGGATGAGCACTCTTTAAAAATGTGTGCATCACAAAGTACAATTAATGTTCTTCCTGACAACAGGGGCCTTGTGTGTTTCTGCAGTTACTGCCCTCTGTCATCCTGAATCCAAGAGGCACCCTGTATTTCTCTGAAAGTCTTCCCAGCATGAAAGTACTGCTTACCTTGGAGGAACAAGAGTGCAGGTGTACTCTGCTTTAAGAAGACACACTAAACCAAAATCTGAACTTACAGATCAGATAAATTAGGGGATGATTATTCACATTATAAAAGGATTCACCACAGGATGCTTTTAAATCATAAGCTGTTCTACTGCATTTTAAATAACTTGATTTACAAAGCTTCCTTTATAAGCACTATTCACAATTCAGAGTTCAAGGTCCTTTATCCAAAAGCTGTGAGAGATTGATAGATATGAAGTCCTATTTATTATTACCTCCTAGGCCATGCTTTCTTTTTTTATGTAAGAAGGTAATTAGCATTACAATCCATATTTGAGAACTTAATGATTTTACTCTTAGAGAGTTGAGTACTCCCGTGTGCCTGGCACAGTGCTAAGCATTTCGGGCACTGGGGTTATTTGCGCCTCCTCACCAGGAACTAGGAGATGATTAGTACAATTATCCTAATTATAGGTGAGGACACTGGAGCTCAGAGAAGTATCGGGTAGCTTTACATTTATGATAATCATATAGGATGGCATGAAGAGCCACAAGTCAGAACTATACGCAGCTCCAGCTCTTCAATGCTTTATAATATGGCTTAAGATTAAATTTATGCTCTTTTCTTAACACAACTATGCTTAACTGAGCACAGTTGTGTTCCAATGCACTACCTCAGTACCAAGCCTGTTCCTAGCATTAGTGTCTCACTCGAGCACCCTGAGAGAGATGGGAGACATTCAATTATCCCAAAATTTTTTTAATATATATTCCAGACCTTAAGCTGTACTACTCAGCAATTGTGATAAAAACTGTATGGTACTGGTACAATGACAGGCAGGTAGATCAATGGAATAGAATTGAAGACCCAGAAATGAACCCACAAACCTATGGTCACTTGATCTTTGACAAAAGAGCTAAAACCATCCAGTGGAAAAAAGACAGCATTTTCAACAAATGGTGCTGTCTCAATTGGCAGTTAGCATGTAGAAAAATACAAATCGATCCACTCCTATCTCCTTGTCCAAAGCTCAAGTCCCAGTGGATCAGGGACCTCCACATCAAAGTAGATACATTGAAACTAATAGAAAAGAAAGTAGGGAAGAGCCTGGAGCACATAGGCACATGCGGAAATTTCCTGAACAGAACACCAATAGCTTATGCTCTAAGATCAAGAGTTGACAAATGGGACTTCATAAAATTGGAAAGCTTCTGTAAGGCAAAAGATGCTGTCAATAGGACAAAATGGCAACCAACAAATTGGGAAAAGATCTTTACCAATCCTATATCTGATAGAGGGCTAATTCCAATATATACAAAGAACTCAAGAAGTTAGACTCCAGAGAACCAAATAACTCTATTCAATAATGGGGTGCAGAGCTACACAAAGAATTCTCAACTGAGGAATACCGAATGGCTGAGAAACACCTAAATGTTCAACATTCTTAGTCATCAGGGAAATGCAAATCAAAACAACCCTGAGATTCCACCTCACACCAGTCAGAATGGCTAGGATAAAAAACTCAGATGATAGCAGATGCTGGTGAGGTTGTGGAGAAAGAGGAACACTCCTCCATTGCTGGTAGGATTGCAAGCTGGTACAACCACTCTGGAAATCAGTTTGGCGGTTCCTCCGGAAATTGGACATAGTTCTACCAGAGGACCCAGCTATATCACTCCTGAGCATATACCCAGAAGATACTCCAACATGTAATAAGGACACATGCTCCACTATGTTCATAGCAGCCTTATTTATAATAGCTAGAAACTGGGAATAACCCAGATGTCCCTCAACAGAGGAATGGATACAGAAAGTGTGGTACATCTACACAATGGAGTACTACTCAGCTATTAAAAACAATGAATTTATGAAATTCTTGGGAAAATGGATGGATCTGGAGAATATCATCCTGAGTGAGGTAACCCAATCACAAAAGAACACACATGGTATGCACTCTCTGATAAGTGGATCTTAGCCCAGAAGATCAGAATACACAAAGTACAAACCACAAACCACAAGAAGCTCAAGAAGAAGGAAGACGAAAGTGTGGATACTTCATTCCTTCTTAAAAGGGGGAACAAAATACCCATGGAAGGAGTTGTAGAGACTAACTACGGAGCAGAGACTGAAGGAAGGACAATCCAGAGACTGCTCCACCTGGGAATCCTTCCCATATTCCATCATCAAATCCAGACACTATTATGGATGCCAGTAAGTGCTGGCTGACAGGAGCCTGATATAGCTGTCTCTTGAGAGGCTCTGACAGTACCCGACTAATACAGAACTAGAGGCTCACAACCCTCCATTGGACTGAGTACAGGGTCCCCAATGAAGGAGCTAGAGAAAGGACCCAAGGAGCTGAAGGGCTTGCAGCCCCTTAGGACGAACAACAATATGAACTAACTAGTACCCTCAGAGCCCCCAGGGACTAAAACTCCAACCAAAGAGTACACATGGGGGTACTCATGGCTCCAGCAGCATGTGTATAGCAGAGGATGGCCAAGTCGATCATCAATGAGAGGAGAGGTCCTTGGCCCTGGGAAGGTTCTATGCCCCAGTTTAGGGGAATAGCAGGGCTGTA
>JADRCD010150330.1:0-12391 GCA_019843815.1 Montemys delectorum
AAAAAAAAGAGAGAGAGAGATAGAGTCCTCGCCTAGCATTCTCAAGGCCTTAGGTTCATTTCAGGATACACAATACACAAAGTAACAAATAACTAGAACAAACACTAAAATTTGTGTGTATTGTTGGAGAGTGTAGCTAATACCCCGAGGCCAGGCCCCAGCACCAAAAACTTGCATCTGTTTATAGTATGCAGCATGATGTCTTGATATACTTATATGCGGTAGGATGATCTAATCAAGCCAATTAACAAATGCATCATCTCACATAATTGTCATTTTTTTGCAATGAGAACTGGTAAGATCTCTCTGTTTGCACTTGTTAATTATATAGTACATTGTTCTTAACTCACTGCATCATAAACAGGTTGCTTGGGCTGGGCTTATCTCGTGCCTGACTGAAATCTCTTAACTCTGCTCCTCATCCTCTCAGGCTGTTTGGCTGCAGTCTCTGGTGGCTGCCGGAGATGGGCGAGAACTATCTTTGATAACATCCCTGTGGACAGAGGTCAAAGGCATGGCCTTTCTGTAGCTATGACTTTGTTTTTCCTATTGACTTTGACTGTCTCAGACTAGCCTGTGTAGTGATTTCTCTGGAAGTAAGGCAAAATGGTGAACTTAATGCAGTAAATAATCCCTTAGTTCTCTGTGTACTCTAGGAACGGCCAGTCTGTCCCACTCAGTGGCTCCTTCATGTCTCTGTTTCCTTGGCAGAGACATAGCCTCTCTGGCTGCCCTTGGTCAATTGGTCCGTCCTGTAGATGGATGGCAAGCAGGTCGGTGGCTGACAAAGGAGGCTGAGTTCATCCTGTGTCATGTGACTTCGAGAAGGGGGCTGTTATTAGTCCTCACACAGCAATGTGACTGTTGGTCTCATGCGCTCTCGCTCCCGCTGCTTTCTGCCTGCTTTCTGCCTTCAGAGCACATGTTGGTGCCACAGCTCGAGGCTTCCACTGCTGTGCAATGGGAAGCAGGTGGTTGTCCTGGGTACTGAAGGGATTTACTGCCATCCTTCCATCTGCCTTCAGTTGATGTGGAGGAGGGTGTGTGTAGAGAAGAAACGATGGTGCCGCCTTCCTTATAGGGTCTCTCAGGTTGGCGGGACGCCCAGGTGGTCACACATGCCTGACACTTTCTATGGATCACTGAGTTCGTTTCTGCTCTTTTAACTTAGCGGTGGTCATTAACTTGTTCAGTGTAATGGGGCCACATATTCCATACTAGAAGCAGTTGAGCAAGATGCGGCGATGCCCAGAGCCTCTACCTTAGAGCCCTTCCTCCCTCTGTCTCCTCTGCCAACCTTCAGGTACACGGGTACATGACACACTGCTTCAAGAGGGTACCCTGTGCTCTTGAGCAGTTAAATTAAGCTAATTCTTGGTATTCCACCATCTTTGGCGCCATGTCTTAAACCCTCTTATTTTCTGACTTTCTTGGCCACTAAGCATGTCCACAACTGCCACTCAGTTATCCAGCTGCGTGTTTGTGGCCCCAGAGTCTCCATTACCAAGTCTACTTTACCTGCCAGTCTGCAGACCCAGGACCTCTGTCGCATAATGAGCGCCTGTTTTCTCTGTGTCTGACTCACACTCAGGTGCCCCCCCCCCCCCCAGTGCCCCAGCAGAATGCCATTGGCTGCTCCTACTGCTCTTCCGCAGCTAATAAGAAGACCATTTTTAACTCCTGTACAGGTTTCCAAATTATAGGAAAATAACAGGATAAGAACTATTTAAATTGCCACTGACAAGCCAGTGACTAAAGATGATTTGAGGAGAAGCTGTCTTATTACAAAGAACATTCTCAGATTTAGCGTTTGGTGTTAAAGCTTAGACCACCAGTTCCTTAAAGGATCGACTCGACTGCAAGTGGAGCTTGAAGGAGAGACACTGATCTTAATTTTTAACTCAAAACCACCTTGTTACAATAGGAAGTGTAACTCTTGGGGCTGGGGAGTGGCTGTGTGGGTAAGAGTGCTTGCTGGGCAAGCATGAGAACCCGAGTTCAAATCCCCAGCCTTCATATGAAAACCAGACATGGTGATGTGTTTTTGTAACCTGTTGCTTTTATGGGGATGGAAGGTGGGGATCGGAGGATCTCCAAAGCTAGTCTGGAGTGTGTTGTAGTGAGCAGCAGAGACCACACGCCCCTCCCCCAATCCCAGACAAGATGGAGAATGAAGCTATGCCCACATTCACACACAGAACTACACACATATACACAGAAAGAAAGGTAATTCTCCTTAGATCCTGTAATGAGTAAAAAATGTGTTTTAATATTTAAGTCTGCGCTGCCTAAAATGAGGTATGTTATGTGACAATAGCTGTAATGTCTGAGTATTGAATCATATTCCAATTCCTTTAATGGTCCATTTAACATCCCCTCTCCCTTCACACACACTAACCATACTTGGTCTCAAATATAGATCATTCCTTGACCTTCTGTGACTTTTGTCTTCTTAGGATTCCCCTTCTGGAGGCTTTTCTCCATAGGAGACGCTGTGGGGCTTGCTACCTATTTGTAGAGCCCCACAGTTTCTCTGGGGCCTCTGATTCCTGCTGATTACATTTCTTTACCCCATAGCACTAACCCATCTCTTTCTCTGGCTGTAGTTTCTCCCGGTAGCTGTTTCCCTTTCCAGCTTGCAGTGTGGCCAGGCTCTGGCCTGTACCTGGCTATATCAGGTAGAGCAGGGGGTTTAGTCAGGCTCTCCACACCTGTGAGGAGCTTGTGAGCGGTGAGAACACGTCCCTTTCTTTCGTGCACCTGACTTACAGGCCTAGGGTCACATCAGAGGCTCATTCATGGACCCCTGCTCCACTGCTGTGCCCCTTACACAGTAACCCTGAAAACTCTGCTGCACCCCAATAGAGTTGCCTCCTTTGATGGATCCACAGGCCATTGAGACAGATGCTAATTTTCATTATCAAGGAATAGGACACTGAAGGGATTAGAATCACCATGGAAATTTGTATAGGTATATCCAGGAGGGGATTTCTAGAAAGGTTTACCTGAGCCTAAGGCCTTGAAAGTGGCCAACAGCATCCATCCCTTGGAAGATGGAAGCAAGCCCATCAACTCTTGTCTGACTGTAGATACAATGTATCTACATTCATTGCTCTTGTCTGGCTGTAGGTACAGTGTATCCACATTCATTGCCCTTGTCTGGCTGTAGATACACTGTATTTACACTCTTCCCTCTTATCTTACTGTAGATACAATGTATCCAGTTGCCTCCAACTCCTGCACCATCACTTCCTCTCTGCATAATGGACTGGACCCTCTAACCATGAGCCAGAATAAACCCTTTTCTCCTTAAGCTGCTGTTATCAGATATTTTATCACAGCAGTGCTTTCTAGAAAGGTCAGGCCGTGGAAAAAGGACTACCATCACAACTACCACCGTGAGCCTTCTTGAGCTCCTTATGTGTGTGAGCATCATCCATATTATCTACGTAGCAGACTCTAGGCCACATCTTGGAGTGTCCTGTGTTTAGTCTACTGTGGTGCCAGTCTCTCAGTTGTCATGGAGAAGGCAGAGGGTACCCACATGTGCTGCCTTTGTTCTTCCCAAAGACTGCCCCTAGCATTTCAGTGCTGGAACACACCTCATGCATTATTTAAATGAATTAATAATTTAAAATTATTAAAAATCTTAGTTTACAAATAAGAGCACTGTGAGGGGAAAGCCAGTCTCTGATGTAGCTCAAGAATGAGAAGTGTGTTAGATGTGTAACATCCTCGTGCTAGGGACCTATGGATGAACACCTCGTGCCCACATCACCTCATCTGTAAGGAGTCTTCCTGGGGCTAGAGTGGTGATGCATACTATTGATCCTAGCATCTGGGAAGCAGAAGCAGGCCTAGCCCTGTGAATTTTAGGCCAGTCTGATGTACACAGCAAGTTCCAGCCAGAGAGAGCTACACAGTAAGATCCTGTCTCAAAAGCAAAAAAGAAGTCTGTCCATGCTTGGCACTTTGTTAAGATGTCCAGGTTTTAAAAAAGTGATTAAAATTAAAAAGTGACCAGTAAGTTGTTAAACATCTGTGTTAGGCTTGCAGTCAGCCTGACCAGAAGTTAGTGTTCCCTCTTGCTGTCCTCTTACTACATGGCTACTGATGGAGCCTGTATAGTCTGTCTATCATAAGCTGAATTGGGCAATATGCATTAAGGCTCATTCTGAGTTTCCTTTCTATGGGTTTATGCTGACATATCCAGCATGATGTCATCATTTCAAGAGGTTTCCAGATTCATCCTCTTCCCCCTTAACACCCGGTAGTCTGGGATCCGATTACTGCCTTTCGACTTTGCTTTTTCTGGAGCGTTGCTGAGTTGGAGCCCACACACAGTGCAGAGCTTTTCAGATGGGCTCATTGTCCCTCCAGCAGGCACCCATATCCTTTCCCTGACTTGTGTCCCATTGTGTGGAACTGCGACTCATTTATCTATGCATCTGGCTGCTTCTAAAGTTGGGCAATAAGAAGAGAGCCACTATGTGATAGTTTTCATGCTGATGGAATTTTTGGACCAAGTGAAAAAGAAATGCTAGCCTTTCAAGTATGATGATATAATCCCAGCACTTGGGAGGCTGAGGTAAGATGGCCCCTCAGAGTTCACAGCCAGACTAGACCACAGAATGAGTTCAGAATATAGCCTGACTAAATAGAATGGCCCAGAACGAAACAAACAAAGCAGAGTAAAGTAAAAACATTGATGGTTTGTAAAGTTCTGGATTAAAAACTCTTCATGGACTGTTCGCCCTTAGCAGTCACTCATGGAGGATGTGTGTCTTTCCAGGGATGATGATCAGGAAGATGGCTTCTGCCAGCCTTACCGAGGGATCGCTTGTGCACGCTTCATTGGGAACCGTACTATTTATGTGGACTCCCTTCAGATGCAGGGGGAGATTGAAAACCGAATCACAGGTAGGAGCACACAGCCCCCTTGGGGTGCAACAAGTGCCTATGCAGGCTCCTTTTGTATAGGTGGTCAGCCCCCACTCTGGTGTTTTTTCGGTTAGTGGCACAAACTGTCAGGCTAACATCTCTTACAGTAGGAAGTAAGAGATTGTTCTCAGAAGTGGCTGCTCTTACTCATGTGTTTTGCCCTAAAATATCTCCAGTGTTTTAAGTTAGTATGTTATCCCTTTATGCAGAACAATAACGAGATATTCAAAGAAATCATAAAGAAATAGGTTTTTTGGCTTACAGCTTCAAGGCTGAGATCCCAAGCTACATGGCACCAGCCCATTGAGGCTCCTTCAGCTTCAACATCATAGTGGGAGCCATCCTGGTGGGAGCCCATCTGAGAAGGGGTGATCACTGGGCAAGCCACGAGGGAGTGTTGTAGGGGGGCAGGGCAAACCTGTTCTTTCTGATCAACCTTATGAGAACAGAGTCTGTCCCATGAAAACTGCTTTAATCTATTCTAAGGGTGGCACTTAGCAACCGTCCACTATGCCCTGTTCCCAAAGTTACCCCCATATCTCAGTATCACCAGACTGGGAAGCAGTCAGAAGAACCCTGAGGGACAGGACACATGCAAACCAAAGTTAGCAAGTGCAGATGTTTAGAATAAACACACACACACACACACACACACACACACACACACACACACACACTCTGGCCAGTCTGGGCATGTTGGGGGCACTGACATCATGGTCACACTCACTCTGCTTGAGAGCTTGCTCTACATTTCCTGGATATTGTGTTACCTGTACGCTGTGCCTGGCCCACGTACGTACAGTTTGGTGCCAGCTTGCTTGAAAAGAAGACTGTGGATGCCAGGCAGAAGGGATTCTGCAGTGAGTAAGACCTCACTCAGGCCTTAGCTTCCAGAGAACAAAGCCAGGGGTTCCAAGACCTGGTTCTGGGTCTCTGTGGTGGAGTTGGTCAGACAGGAAATGAAGCCGCTCTCTCCTCAGTCTCTTTGGGAGTTTTCTGGCTGGCTGTGAGGTTTCAGTATCCCAGCCTGGGCTCCTTGATGGGGGGTTTTATTAGAAGAAGCTTTGGGAAGAAAATCAATTAGAGTCTTGTACTCCACCGCTACCTCCAAGCAGGATGCCTCCCTTCCGAGACACAGCAGCGTTATGGGGGCGGGGCACAGGTACCAGCTCCTCTCTTTCTTTGAATGCTTTCTGTGGTGCTCTTGGCCAGGCTTATTAGAATCAGTCACTGCTCAGAGCCCTGCCCTGGCAGTGGCCTGGGCTGGAAGGAAGATCAAAGTGGAAAGACACCGTTGCTGACATAACCTCATAACGTCAGCAGAGTTCATGATCGCAGCAGAGCCTGCGTGAGCTGTGTATACTACATGGGTGAGGATCAGAGGTGGGTGGGAAGGCTCTGCACGGTGTGGTGCTCTAACTGGAAGCATGTTTTAATGTCATCTTTTACAACAGTGGAGCCTTGGGTTCAGTGACAAACATGCATCATGTTGTGACTTTGCAAATGCAAAAATCCAATAGGCTTTGAATCATAGAACCAACATGGCCTAGTGGAGGAGCTCATTTCGCACTGGCTTTGCTGGCTCAGCATACACAAGCTCTTTCACGCACAAATACATGGAACATGTGATATGAAATCACCTTAGGAGCACGTGGATGAAGCCTGTGTGAAACATTAGTGAATTTTGTGTTGAAACTTGGGTTCCCTCCCTGAAGATCTCACTACACGTGTGCACATGTTTTAAAATATGGGAGCATCCCCAAGCCAAAATTTCCTCTGGTCTCTTCCGAAGAGCTGGTGGGTTATGGGGAACAGCGCTCACCTTTCATAGGTCAGCATGCTTGGATTTGTCTCCTCGGTTTGAATTCATTGGTGACAAACTTATAGTTATTCCTGTGGAGCAAGCCATATGCCCGACATCCTTGAGTTTGCCTTCAGAATGCCACCCATGGACTCCATGATGACTTGGACATTCTGCTAAGTGGCAAACACTGAACCTAGGTACAAGGTTCACCTGCAGTTATTTCTTCCTCTATCCTCAGAGGAAGGATCAGAGAAAGGACCAGAGAGCCGGGCTAGCCAAGCAGCTTGACTTTACAGCTGTTTGGAAAGAAAGGTATGAAGTGAGCCATGGAAGTGCAGGTCTGCATCAAGTACTTGGGAAACTGAGGCGGGAGGCATGCCGATTACTGGCTTGCTCCTCGTGGCTTGCTCAGCCTGCTTATAGGACCCAGGGCCACCAGCCCAAGGGAGGCACCACCCACAGTAGGCTGAGCCCTCCCCATCAATTACTAATTAAGAAAATGTCCCATAGGCTTGCGTACAGCCTTCTCATGGAGGCATTTCCTTAATTGAGGTTTCCTTCTGTCAGATGACTTTAGCTTGTGTCAAGTTGTCATTAAAGCTAGCCAGCCTACCTCATTAGCATGGCAGTGTCCTGTGTGGAGATCAGCCAATGGGTGACGTTCAGGGTGTAGGCAAACGTGAGGGCAGGGGATGTGGAAACGCCTTCTCTACCTAGAGCTGATTTGGGGTAAACAGCCCTCAAATGACACATTTGGAGTCCTGTAAATGCAGCTGTGACATTGTGAGCTGGCTCCCTTAATCTGCCTGCCGCCAAAGCTGACTTTCCTGGCAGTAATCCCCTTCATTGCCAACTCTGTACTGAGGAGTTCATTCCTTAGTTAAACCAAATCCTGGAAACGTTGTCCTTGATCTCTGGTGCTCATATAAGGGTGGGGCCTATGACTTCCAGCCCCTGGGCTAGCCAGTTCCTGGAGCCACTCACATCCCACCCATATTTTAGGTACTGTGTGAAAGTTCATCTCTCAAATATATAGTCTCAAATCACTTTCTAGATAAAGAAATAGATCCACAAAGGACTGAATGAAAGCACGAGTCAGACCAGTGCTCACAGTTTGCCATCCCATCCTTCTTTTATACAGTAAATGAGAGTTGGCTGGAACCCAGACTCAGCAGTTGCAGTTGCGGGGCGGGGGTCTGGGCTTGTATCCTGCGACCAAATGGCTGTCAGCGGCGCCACCTTCTGGCTATATATGGTTGTGCACACCCCAGGGTCCCAGCCTCTGGATTTTTGTAGTGTTCACCATATCTGCAGGATATGTAGGCAAAGGAACGTGACTGCTTCCGTTCTCCACTTCTTACTGGATACCTAATGCCCACTCTAATTTCCCAGCCCTCCACACACATCCCTTTTACCGTCTGGCTGTCTGCCTGGGCCTCTCAAGGTGAGCCTAGTATACCTAGAAGACCCCCCCAGTTAGATTGCTCCTCTTTCTTGCTGTGTACCAAGTCCTCCAAGATCAGGCTGTACAATCCACACACAGACCAGTCCTTAGGAGGTAAACTCCGGAGCTCAGTGTTAGGTGGGTGAGGCAAGGTCTCCAGGGCTGAAGTGAGATGGAGAAATGAAGTGTCCAGAGCTCAGGGTAGCCACAGGAGGGAGGGGTTGGGGGTCAGGGTTGTAGAGCAAGCCATTGATGGTGCTAAGCTTGTGGTGTGGGTAAAGCGTAGAGGTGCAGGGGCACTTAGAGTTGTGACTGTTAGTGCGTAGGGTATGGGTCATACTTTCTCAGCAGTTGTGTGTCTGGAATAGGATAATGGGGGTGTGGGACAGTCTCAGATGGGCACCCAAGTCAGGACTCGGAGAAAGGGATGATTGGTCATGGGTTGTCAGGAGTCCAGACAGAAGCATCGGAGGTGCCTGCAGGGGACGTAGTGAGGGTTATCTTTGGTAGGGGTGAAGTTGAAGCAGTGGAGAGGATCAAGGACTAAGGCTTCAGGGTTTGTCGTCTGGTAAGAGCATGGCTGAGGCGAGGGACAGATTAAAGACTGATTGAAGGTGGGGTCTCTTGGGCAGGGGCGGGGCTTGAGCTGTCCACGCTCACAAGTGTCTTTTCCACAGCTGCCTTCACCATGATTGGCACCTCCACGCACCTGTCAGACCAGTGCTCACAGTTTGCCATCCCATCCTTCTGCCACTTCGTCTTCCCTCTGTGCGACGCGCGCTCCCGGGCGCCCAAGCCTCGGGAACTGTGCCGGGATGAATGTGAGGTTCTGGAGAATGACCTCTGCCGCCAGGAGTACACCATCGCCCGCTCCAATCCACTCATCCTCATGCGGCTCCAGCTGCCCAAGTGTGAAGCGCTGCCCATGCCCGAGAGCCCGGATGCTGCGAACTGCATGCGCATCGGAATCCCCGCTGAGAGGCTGGGTCGATGTGAGTGTCCTGAGGGTGCAGAGCTGAGCAAACACACCTCTACGCTTCTTAAGGTCTCTGTGCCCTAAGCAGGGCCAGGTCGCTTGCCAGAGCCCACAGCACAGACAGTCTTGGGGAAGCCCTCTAGTGGTTCGGTGGTTAACCTGCGCCAGGCTCTCACCTGAGCAGGACAAGCCTTCCCTTGTCTGGGTCCTTCTCCTTGAACCTGGGATCTTGGGTCATACTCCAATCCATGTCGGGACCATTGGAGTGGCAGAGCCAGCCTCCCAGCTTGTTTAATGATCTTCAGGCTCCTGCAGCCCCAAGGATTCCTAGCACTGGACAACTCTCAAGAGCTCAGCAAGCCCCTAACATGCGTCCCTGGAGAAGGGACCCTGAGCTGATCAGCTTTCCTGGGTGCCTGCCCATGGAACATCTGATCTCGAAAATAGGGACTATTCCATTCTTCTGAGCCTGAGATCTGGGTGTGGCCTCTTTGAATCTGCACAGGACAGAGGCATGCGCTCCATCTTCCCTCCATGGCAGAATGCCGCATGGATCTCATCTTCCCCATGCCCATGGGCTGGAGATTTTAGTCAGCTCCAGGAGCCCTGGCAGGTGGACAGAGGCCAGTCATTGTAGGGCTAGCATGGCTCTGTCAGCAGCAGTGAGGAAAGCCCTGAAGGCTGTAGGGGTGCTTCCAGAACAGACAGGGAGGCCTAGGCCTGAGGCCTTTCCTGCAGACTAAGGCTATCTGCTATCTGGGGTTCATCTGGGTGTTCCAGTACTGAGCAGCTCCTCACCAGGGTAGTCAGGGCCTGGTCCCGGTGCGCACGCCCACACCTTGACTTCGGTTTTATGCTGTGACCCAAGCAAGAGGCTGGGGCTCACACGGTCTCTATTCCTATGATAATGATTACATTACTAAGCTGGTGAAGTTGGACAGGCCTGAGTTAAGATTTAGATGTGTCTTAGGACAGAGTTCACAGTAAGCACATCACATCCAAGGCTCTGACTCCTCGGATGTCAGGGTGAAGTATGTCTCACATGTGGGCAGCAAATGTGGCCACTAGGGGTGCAGGACTTGCCCCAGTTGCTTGTGTCATTCCATTTTGCTTCTAGAACAGGATGCTGTTGGCGTCAGCATCCCGGCCTGGCTGTTGGGTGTAGGTGCCTGGTGGGTCCCATAGGTGGCCTCGGGGCTGCAGCACCTACAGTAGGCTTGCTTCCCATAGGTGTCCCTGTTGCACCTTCCATGTCACTAGTGGGCTCGGGACTTGATTCAGTCCCTCTAATGGTACCCCTCGGGTCATATGGAAAACCTATAGGTCTTTTGGGGTTTCCTGCCAGGAGGCAGGGTGGCTCTGTTGCTCCTTTTTGAAATCCCTAAGTGCAGAAGGGCTCTGCATACAGGCTTGCCAGTGTCCCTGGATGCTCAGGTCCCTAACTCTTTATTTCTCTCAGATCACCAGTGCTACAATGGCTCTGGTGCTGACTACAGGGGGATGGCCAGTACCACCAAATCAGGCCACCAGTGTCAGCCTTGGGCTCTGCAGCACCCCCACAGCCATCGCCTGTCCAGCACAGAATTCCCAGAGCTGGGAGGAGGCCACGCCTACTGCCGGAACCCTGGGGGCCAGATGGAAGGCCCATGGTGCTTTACGCAGAATAAAAACGTACGCGTGGAACTGTGTGACATACCCCCATGTAGTATGTATTCTCTCTCTCTCTATATATATATATTTTTTAAAAAAATGTTGACTGTTGAATTTGCCTGCAATGGGAGTTTATGTCTTGCTTCCAGACTGGGGGTGCTCTTGTGTTCCGTCTTACCAACACAATCATTTGTTTTAAGTAATATTGTAATAGCAGGTCATCATAGGATGTTTTAGGCTATGAGAAGTCTGACCGCTGTGCTGGGTAGCCCTGATCTCACCTTCAGTGGTGGCTGCCGTGTACAATCTAGAACCTTCCTTCCACCAGGTCCCTGTGTGTATGGCCCTGGAGATTCAATTTAGCACCTGGGTTCTCACATCAAGCATCACTGCACAGTGTTTCTGAGCTTGGTGGAAATAATTCTCCTTGCCTCTTGTCCCATTTCTTGGAGACAGTAGATTTCAGGTCTCTGCATCCCCCACGGTGTCTCTGGTATATCATGAGTGGGTGAAGGATGTGTGCAATGGCTGATTTAAAACATCAGTAGTCAGCTGTGTCTTAGTGAGTGCCCTGTCACTCTGAGGCACACATATCCACAGCCATTATTTACCCATCACCGGCCTTGGGGGAGCTGGGGTCCCAGGGAGTCTGACCTCTGCAGGAACATGCCTTG
This sequence comes from Montemys delectorum, assembly GCA_019843815.1. Taxonomy (NCBI): domain Eukaryota; kingdom Metazoa; phylum Chordata; class Mammalia; order Rodentia; family Muridae; genus Montemys; species Montemys delectorum. Next base: position 11,490 of record JADRCD010150330.1, read on the forward strand.
TGTGACATCGCATTCAAGTGAAATCTACTTCTGAGGGAATGCTTTGGCTCTGTAAAGCTGAGAAGTGGGTTCATGCTGGGAAAATGCTCAAGAGTAGGACATGAGCGTGTTGGGTGTCAGGCATCCACAGTGGGAAGGGTCTTCAAGAGATGCACGCCAGGCTTTTGACAGTGATTTCCCCAGACCCAGGAGGGGTCCAGGTAGGGGGCATTTTGCTGAGCAGCTATCTAAAGAAAAATATATAGGTTACAGGACCTGGAATCATAGGTTACAGAAAGGTCTACACTCGTGGGAGTGGGATATTAACACAAGGGGCCGCCTGAAGGATTGCTGGTGGAAGCCAGATACCAAAGCACCTCTGTTGTGTCATAGGAGGCTCGAGGGTGGCCACGACAGTGTGCCAGGAATGGGTATAGCCAGAGGAGCCCACAGATGTGTGTGTTCTGACAAGAAGAGACCAAAATACTTACTCTGCTCCAAAGCCAGCAGCGAGCAGGGTAATATAGACGGTGTGATTCTGTTTAAGATGATTCCACAGATCGCCCTAGGAAAATACGGTTTCTGTATGCCTTAATAGTTACTCTGTAGGCCTGGAGAGATTTAAAAGCAGTGGCTACTCTTCCAGGGCCCTGAGTTCAATTCCCAGGAACCACATAGTGGCTCACAGCCATCTGTAACAGGATCCGATGCCCTCATCTGGCATGCAGGTGTACATGCGGACAGAGCACTCATACGTCAAACAAATAAAATTTAAAAATAAAAGATTAAAAAGTTACTGTGTATACCAGAAAACACTCATGGGAAGTTTGGTGCCAATCCATCAGCAGCATGACAGTCTTTGGTGACATGCATCGCTATGAGTAATGGCCTCTCCTTTGCCTGATAACGGTCATTTTTTTTTT
>JADRCD010150342.1:0-14751 GCA_019843815.1 Montemys delectorum
TTATTTTATAAGCACACAGATATATTATCTACTTACTAGAAGACATTACAAAAAAAGTCCTAAACACAACCCATTAAAAATTGAATAGGACTCCGTCAGAATTAAAACTATTTAGCCTTCAGAAGAAAATGAAAAGACAGACCATAGATTGTGGGAAAAAAAATCTCCAGGCAAAGTTCTTCCAGAATATATAAATATTTCTCAAAACAGAGTATTGGGAAAGTAATAAAATGGGGGCCATTTCATCAAGGGCACCTGGGAGTGAATATAAGGGCATGTGACCAGAAGCTTTGGATCCGAAGCCATCGGCTTCCTCAGCACACCAGATAACCTGTTTTCCTTACACAAAGAAACAAGGCAGGCAGGGTTATCAGTAGGGAAATTCAAATGAGGGAAACAGAGAGTCATCTTTGTGAGATGCCAACACACAGCCATCAGGATCACTATAAATCATGTCACTGGTGTGAAGAAACCGAAGTCTTCCTTAGTCACGGGTGGGACTGTGAGCAGGCCAGCACAATGTCTGTTGGTCCCACCCCTGAGAATCTACCTTGGATATGAAAAGATGTTCCCAGAAAAATCTATGTCAATGTTCACAGCTGAATTTATCAGAAAGGTAAAAAGGTAGAAAGAATTCACTGTGACATTTCACCTAAGCAGGTGTACGCTTCAAAAAGAAGCTATTGAGACAAACAAACAAAAAACCATTATGCCAGGTTACAAGACTACTTATCATATGATTCAATTTATATGAAGTATTTTTTAAAAGGCAAACCATAGAGACAGAAAGTTGACCAATGCCTTCTTACAGCCAACAGTCAGCTCCAAGTGTGTAGAAGGGAACATTCTGAGGGGACAAAAATGTTTTATTCCAAATTCTGACATGAGCTCTGTAGAGTTTACTTTAAAAAGCTGCTGAGATATCAAATATACTGAATGGCAGGAAGCCTTTAATGAAAGCTGACATAAAATAGTAAGGTGGGACTGTGACCAAGACTAGGCAAAAGCTTAGTGTTACCTCAAATTAGTTATCATAAATAATACCATTTGGGGTAAGCCTTACACAAAGAATTCAGGAATTCCAATGGTCAGGGAACACTTACCCTACCCTAGAGAGATAAGCCTTTTAGGAGACCATGAGACGCTGATATGGTGTCTAGGAGCTAAGGCAAGACAAGTGAACCTCTAAAACCAATGAATCTTGTCTATCTTCAGTAGTTTTGTGTTGTGGTTCACGATCTGCTTTTTTAACCCCTTCTGGTTTAGTCCCGTCTCCACGCCCACACTGGCTCTAATTCTATTTCTTCGGAAAACCATTTCCTTACATAAGAAACTATTAAAGTATTGCTTTCATGTTTAATAATTCCTTACCTCCTCCCTACTAGGTCTAAATGAGAAAGGCTGTCTGATGTGTAAATGAACACGGTCCTGACCATTCCTCTTACAGAAGTAATCAGGGATGAGCACTGTAAGAGACCACGGGGCTGGGACTACAAACTACTGAGTTAAAACGGGCAATGACTGAGTGCAAAGAGTAGCAGGACACCTGCATACATGTCCTTATGCATGCTTCTCAGGCGCAAATCTGAAATGCCCACACTGACTTTAGCACTGACGTAATAGCACATGTGGAAAACTCCACAGCTGACCGCACGTGACAGCTCACATAAAAATGTGAGCACACTAAAAATACCATGGAAATCACCTTTAGGCTGTGCGTATAAGTAGGCGGATATGTGTGCACAAATTTGATATTTAAGCTTGCATTCTATCCCCAAAATAATTCATTACATGTATGCAAATATTTCAACTTCTGAAAGAAATCTGAAACGCTTTTAGTGCCAAGCATCTCAAATGCATGTTCACGTGTACTGGCGTTCAAATACACCAATTCATTAGAACAGTCCTTACAAAGCACAAGAAGCGTAGTTTATTTTGCCAGACAGACCCGACTTTGTGTTTTGTGACAAGTGCTATAAAACAAAAGATTTTCCCTTAAAAGGTTAGGAAAATTCACAATCTAAGGTTTAGAGGAGGAAATGGCGGCAATGTGTTGCTAAGCGCCTTACCTTCGGGGGTGACTACAGAAGGACAGACCTCTCTGAGGAGATCTCCCAGCGTGTGCAGCTGTCCATCCGCCGCCACAGGTCGGAACAGCTTCTGAATGAAAGGCCGCTCAGTCGTGGTCTATTGGGAAAATAAAAACCCAAGCGAGTAAGTCTCTGTTGCTGCTGCTGCTGACTACAGACCCAGAGACCACAAACATGAAGCTGGCACTGGGGTCTTCTGATGTGGCATAACCATGAATGCAGATAATAGCTGTGAGGAACAGTGACGTGAGACCACTGGGGGAAAAGGCTAACGTAATAAATGCTGGTCAATCAAACTCATGCATGTATGGAATATCAGACAACACAACATAACCACCAAATACAGAAATAACCCCTGGCTGAAGGTTTGTAAAGGGCTAGAGATAGGACTCAGGGGTATAGTACTGGCTGCTCTTGCAAGGGACCGAGGTTTGGGTCATAGCGCCTTATGTGGCTCACAACCATTTGTCACTTATGTTCGAGGAATTCCAGGGGAATGACCACCTTTTCTGGCATCCATGAGAACCGGGTATGTATGTGGTATAGATGCATACACACATGTAAAACATCCACATATTTTGTTTTTAAACTTTTTTCAATCTTTAAAAAGAAGCTTTTTAAATGAGTCTATTATAAGAGAGTTAAGGAGGGCAGCAGACATTTGGTAACAATGAATTCACATCAAGAGTCCAAGGTTTGATAGAGGTGCGGATTTCAGTGCTGGGTATGGGCTAGTGCCCTGCGAGTTACTGGTCGAGAAGGCCCCACAGACTACCCAAACAACACAAGGTACTGCCATTGCTCTTGGTTGCCCACCATAATTATAGAATAAGGCTATATTGCTAAAGACACCACACATTCCAGTTGCAGCATACAGAGAAATCAATTTGGAACTGACCTGGAAATTCCTCCCTGCTGGCTAGCTTTCAGAGTGCTGGAAGGTGCTACACAGGCCACTGGGGGAGGAAAAACCATCAATAACATCACCCAGTGGTGGTTCCTGCTGCAATCCTGACCTGCCACACAAGATATGCCTAGGACGTTGAAATACTGGCATTGACTTTTATGGGAGTCCTTTCTGATTAAACCCGAGGCCTGCTCTGTAACCCTGGTCAATAAGCCCTGGCTGGGGAGGCCACCGGCCTTAGTGGAGAACCCACTATGGTGTTGTGCTAAATAGTCACCCTGCGAACTGCTTTCTGCATGCTTATATTCACAGCTGTGGATAAACGCTGCTCTAAACTGTGCTTAGAGAAGCTTCTTGCATAGGCAGTGACGCAGACACACATAACTGGTCCAAGCCCTCAGAGTGAGTGACTGGGTGTCGGGCCCTAAATAGGCAGGCTATTATCAACCCGCTTACTCCCAAGGCTCAAAACTCACACAAGTATGTGATTTTGGGGAGGTGGGGGTAGAGGGCAGAGAGAATGTAAGGATCAGACAATGCAGTGGTGCGGTGAAATGCTGTTCTCTGGATGTGACGTAGACAGTGCACTCAGGAACGGCACAGCAGCTGTGGTTACCTGGACAAGTTCCAACCAGTCAATGTTACAGCAAGGAGAGAGGAGGGAGGCTCAGCGATTCCCACCCAGGGCTGAGGAGTTACTGACAGTTGCTGGCTGTTCAAAGTGACTCATTATGCTCTGAGTGTGTGGATGATGGTAGGTTGTCCATGCCTCAGTGGACAGCCCACACCTATGTGCATACAGGCAGTATTAATTGGACTGAGGGAGGTACTAAAGGAGAAGGAGGAGGAGAAGTAAGAGAAAGAGGAAAAAGAAGGAAGAGGAGGAGGAGGTCAGACAGACAGGCAGACAGACAGACAAAGAAGACATGGAAGGAAATGGAAATACTGGGATTTGGGTTAAGTGTGATCAAGGTAACTGCATTCATATGAAATTGTTCAAGTATAAGTAAAAATAGCTTTAAAAACGCGCCCCCAAAAGAACCCCGATTAACTACTACACTAAACAGAAAACTGCTCAGAAGAGTCTACTGTTGGAGTGGGGGGGTTCACAGGGCAGCAGGTAACCATCTAACCATCAGGACACAGGCTTTACTCCTCAACAACAGAGCATCAGGACAGTCTTGACAGACTTCACACCTCAGAGACACATTCCTCTACTCACTTTAAGACTATCTTCCTTTCATCGGTGACCAGAATAGAGAAGCTCTGCTTCCAGTAGCTCAGGCTGGCCTGGAACTTACCTTCCTGCCTCCACTCCGCTCATGAGTGTTGGGATTGCAGGTGGTGTACAACATCAGCTCAACACTCTTATTTCTTTTGTGCGTTATTAGAAGACTGTGCCAAGCACAATCAAGAAATGAAAATTATTTCTTTTCACCTCAACTGTTAGTCCATTTAATGATGTTAAGTTTTCATTTTAAGCCTCCTGGTATGAAAAGTCACAAAATGTGTAAGAACAAAAATATGCCTAATCTGAGAATATTACTTCAAATATCCTTTGGGAATATTATGCTTTTAATCAGAGGAAGTTTTTAGTCTTTTTGAAACAGCTAACACTTTAAGAACTAACAGAAACTAAAACACAAGGAAAAACCATGTGAATGTGAAAATGTGAGCAACTTAGGGGTATACAACAAATGCGAAAAACTGTATGCGGACAACACAGCTGAGAATTTGTGGCAACAATAAAAACAAATTGTGCAAAACAATAGCTCAGCAACACTTACCAGAAATAATTTGTTTTTCTTCACTAACTGGTCCACAGTTAAAATTTATTGTTATCTTTTTATTTATAAAGCCTATAGTTTAATATACATATTAAACTATACATGTCTAGGTAACTGACCAACTACACAAAGATATGAAAGTTAGGGAAGCCCCAGAAGAAAAGAAATGAAAAGGGACTAGGGCAATCACGTAACATCACCACCACCCACTTAGAGCTGTCTGTCTTCCAGGTCACCAAGAGGCTTTTAAGACCTCTAGTAAGGGAAATGACCTGATGAAAGAGGCCTTTTCTCTCCACACTAATGGAAAGCAGCATGGGACAGCCTAGGCAGGAGATGAAGTGAAGGTGACTGTGTAACCAGCTTTGGTGGGATGGCCTGGACAGGCGGTTTGGTGGGAAGGCAGGGATGTGGATGGGAGCAGGGATGTGGATGGCAGCACGGCATTCCAACCAAAAGAAGCAAGCAGAATGCACTAGCTGGAGCTCAACAGCAATGCCACAGTGAACTCTACGGGATTCTCATAACTAATTTGTAGCAGAAAGGTAGCTGAGTTACAAAAATTACTTAAAAATAACAGGCTAAACAGGGAAATCCAAATAGTGATGGATACATGTTAAAAAAGAAATCCTAATTCCAGTATTGAAAAACACATGCCCTGTTATTTCTCAGTATAGCTCCTGTTTTTTTTTCCCCCACTGTCCCAGGAACAGTAACGATAAAACTTTCCACAGTAACACACCTTAACTCAACACCATAAAATGGCGACCAAGACAGTTCTCCAAAGGGAAGTGCTGTTTGCACCCATCACAGAGAAAATGCCAAAGAAAAAGGCTACCAAACCCAGCCGAGGCCACCAGCCAATACCACATCAGTGCTGACAGGACAACTCCAGCTCACTCCAGCCAACTTACTAGACTCACTCTGGTAATTTAGAAAACACACTCACAAACTATGATTAGGTCTGAGTCTCAGGCATCTATGCATGATTTTTTAAGGCATTGTCAAAGAGTATATAGACTCTGTTGTGATAAGGAACTAGCTGGTAGTTATCATTCTTATAGAACTATGAACACAATGACTCAACTTTTCCAAAAGTAACTACATTACAAACACACATGGTTGTGTACAGATAAGGGCAAAACATTCCACCCTGCAGAGAAGCTCAAGCAGGAAGAAAGACAATTCAAAATAGCTTTAGGAAGTCCCTGAAACTGATCAGATTCACTAGGCCTCTCCTGCCAGAATAAAGAACAAAAGCTAAGAGTCCCTCTCCTTGAAGGGAAGCTGAGTTACAAAGACTATCAGACAAGCTGAGGGGCAAAGATGACTCTGAGACTAGACCAGCTACCTGGAAGGGGTTTAGACCACCTGAGGCACTTGGAAAAGACATTCTGCAACCTGTTGAGCTGTCTGCAGGCTGTACAGTGTGTCCCAGGTTCCTAGCTTTTGTGAGCTGCCACTCACGCTGGGAAGGCACTGGTGATGTAGCTGTCTGAGCCATTTCTGCTCCAGTGAGTAGCCCCTCACCCATACTCCTGTAAGGAACCCCAATAAACTCACTGGTTCATGAACTTGGACGTCACTGGTGTCCATACTTTGGTCTGCTGGTAAATCCCTATCTGGGTTGAATAGACCCATGTGTTGTGTCTTCCCAGGAAAAATGTTGTCGTACAACAATAATGCTCAGGACAACAAAGCTTAGAAACAGCTTTAATTCAAATGAAAGAAAGAACGGTGTTTTAGAGAGACTTCTACTTAAGATTTCGATTAGGCATTACCTAATCATGACAGGGGATGACTTATTAAAGGCTGGGCAGAATTTCCTAGCAGTAGTTCCCTGAGGTTTCACATCACTCAGACATTAGAATAACTATACTTTAAATTAAAAATCCTTAGAAAATAATAAAAACCTAATTCTGCACAATGATACTTTCCCAAATTAAAAACCTCAACAATTGCTAGGTCACCAGATCTCCTTGCTAGCAGTTAGTTTTTTTCGTATGCCACAGAAAGACTCCATAGGAGGCCCTTGGCTCTGTGAAGGTTCTACGCCCCAGTCGAGGGGAATGCCAGGGCCAGGAAGCGGGAGAGGGTGGGGTGGCGAGCAGGGGGAGGGGGGAGGGAACAAGGGTTTGCTGTTTTTTGTTTTTTTGGTTTTTTTTTTTTTTTTTTTTTTTTGGAGGAGAAACTGGGAAAGGAGATATCGTATGACATATAAATAAAGAAAATATTTAATAAAAAAAAAAAGAAAGACTCCATAGTAAACCATAGCTACTTCCATTCCATTCATGATTGTAAGGACATCACAATGACTGGCATAAGGAGAACTGCGGAGGACAATGACATTTCCTCTTTTTAAAAATAGCTTAAAAGAGCGTTTGTAACAAAAGTGTGAGCGGAAGAACAGGGAGAAATGTTCAAGTAGGACCTTGGCTGTCACCTAGGATCTCTAGTATACTGTATCAGGACTCCTCATTAAAGACTTGTCCCATACTTAGGGGGGCATCCTCGTGCTGATTCATGGACAGATGGATAGCACACATGCAAGTGACTGGGATACCGTAGGAAATGATAGCAGAAACACAAACGGGGTGCTGGGAGGAAATGCCAGAAAGCCAGAACACAAAATCTCACTCTCATGGCTTGGTTCACACACAGCTCAGTGATAAAGCACTCGCCTACCATGCCCAGAGCTGGGCCACTAGACTAAAGCAAATCAAACCCAGACTTCTTACCAATAAGAACAAAAATAGAGAAAAACCCCACCAAAAACAAACAAAACCCCCCCAAGCCCTAACAAGTTACATAAGGTTAAGTTCTAAGGGTGAAAGATACCCCAGCAGGTATGAAGTAAAAGCAGTAACCACACAGTCTGTCGAATGTAAACTTTTAAACCATCATTTCAAGAGACGATGAAAACCAAGGCGGAATCCAGATGGCCTCAAGCTGCCCACTCATAACAGAGCTTGATTTATTTTTTAATGAAGAAAGAGATAATCACTTTTCAGCATTCACGGGAACCTGGAGTTACGGCACTTGTTATAAATTAGTGGATAACAACCCCAGCTAAGGGCCAGTGTTCAGAGCATAGCAGAATAAGCAAGTGTGCCGAGAATCCCAACCCCTAACCTAAGCACTGTCTCTAAGAGAGTCCAACACTGGGAGTCTACTTCTCAATCTGATAAGCTGGGAAATGTTACCTATGATTAATTACTATGACATAATAGTAAGACAGATAATTCCTAAAATGTAGACTGAACAATGTGGTATGTGGTAACAAAGGCTAATTCTTTTCACTCCTAACTTTTAAAGTACTATTAAATAAAAGGGAACAGTAGTTGTTACAGAAACAATTATAGAGAGAATCAAAAATAATTAACAGTTTCCTTCAATTTCCTTTGATACTTTATTAATTCAAGTAAGTGCTCATGGCACAAAGTCAAAGAAAAAGCTTTACACAGGCACACTGTCAGACTTTACCAACAGTAACATGATGTAGGCTTCAAACTATCACAGCACACGTGACTGCAGATAAACTCATGCATGTCAAGTTTTGCATCACATGCTTTTCAGAACCAGGTTCATATTTAAATTAGCTTAAGAATACACACAATTACAAGATGCATTCAATAAAAATAACAGAGTGGTTTAAACAATGCTGAGGACTTTACAGTCAAGTCTCTGGGGGAGGTGAATGGGGGCCCAGGAAGAAGAGCGGGGGCTCAAGCCTTTCATCCCTTATGGAGGGAAATGTGAGTGGGCCTGCTAAAATACTCTGCAGGCCCCTCTCAATATTCCCAACGACATCAAGAAATAATAATTAGATTTGAAGCTGTCATTATTACAGCCAGGAACACTTAATCTCCAAAGCAGCAGAGTCTTAATTGAGACTATGATTAAACGACACACACACATCCAAATACATCCTCACATCTGGCTTAAAGTTTGTTTTGTCTCATTGAAATTATTATACTTGTAATTCTGTCTAGACAATGCCAAATGTATTCTGCCACATAGTTAAAGCAAACGCAGTTAACAGTTTGTGTACTTCTCACAGCCTTTCACTATAAAGTACATGGTACAGAGTAACATGGTGGACTACTGAAGAAGGGAACCTGCGATGCTGAGCCTTCTGATAAAACACGTGGCTGCTTGAAAATACTTGCTTTACTGTTTGTGTGTATGTGCAGTGTATTCGTGTGTTCACACAGGCCAAGGGCTGACACTAATTCTTTTCTTTTTCTTTATTTTTAAAAGAACTTTTCCACCTTTTGTTTTACATTTTAAAGTTTTATTCATTTATTTTTATGTCTTTTGCCTGTATGCATGTCTGTGTACCTCATCTATGTCTGGTTCCCATGGAGGCCAGAAAAGGGTACTGGATCCCCTGAGATGGAGTTACAGATGGTTGCGAGCTGCTATGTGAGGGCTGGAAACAAACACAGGCCCTCTGGAAGAGCAGCCAATGCTCTTAACCACTGACTCATCTCTCTAGCCTCACCTTACTGTTTGAGACAGGGCCTGTCACTGACCCAAAGTCCCTGTTTCAGCTGGCCTAACTGGCCAGTGACCTCAGAGGTGCACTGTAGTGGGTTTAGAGCAGCACACAGTCACATGTGGCTTATGTGGGTGCTGGGAGTCTGAACTCAGGTTCTTGTATTTACGCATGAAGTACTGGGCCACATCCCTAGCCCCAGTTTAATTTTTTTATATGAAATTTTTAGTAGCATGGCTATAGAAGAAGACTCAAATAAAGATAGCATTGTTAATAATTCTAGAAATAGAGAATCATAAAGTTTCATTCTACTTAATAACCTTAAGTTAAAGGGTAGTTTTGCATGAACTTTTTATCTTTACAGACATTAACACAAAATAAATTAGAAGTAAGAGGAAACGTCTGAGTGAAAGCAGCCACACTGATCTCAGGAGGAGGGCTGTTCTGAAGGCCAGCCAAATACCTTCCCCAGGAGACAAGCTGGGTGTAAGCCCGGCCAAGAACCCGTGACTGCACAGGAGCATGGCGGCCTCCACGCCCACCCTCCACACATGCTTCACTAGTTTTACAGTGACTGGGGATATTATTATTTTTGATGATGTATATCATTTTTCAGCGTAGCCCAATGAAGTATCGATAGACTATATGAAAATTCTTGTCCAGATTTTTGAAGCAGCAAACAGAAGTGTTAACTCATAGATCTGGCTGCTGATATAATCGGCAGGACAACAAGTTTAAAAACAGAGCACTTGACTATTATGAAGCATGAGAAAAGTAATGAAGTAAAAATACAAAACTCTTAGAAGAAAACAGAGGGAGACGCCTGAGACCTTGGATTAACAAGCTTAGGTCAGGCTTTCTCAGAGATGACAACGTAAAAACATGAGATTTTTAACAACAAAGATTAAACCATAGGCTGAAGTGTCTGAGCTTTAAATGACACCATCAAGAAATTAAAAAGAACATCCACAGAATAAGAGGATATATTTGCAAATCATATGTCTGACAAGACTAGTACCTAACATATATAAAAAAAATTCTGCAAACAATAGAGAGACAATCTCATTTAAAAATCATCAAAGGGGCTGGCAAGATGGCTCAGCAGGTTAAGGAGCTTGCTGTGCAATCCTAAGGGCCTGAGTTCGATCCCCAGAACCCATATAAGATAAAGGAGAGACAGGACTCCATAAAGTTGTTGGGGTTGGTCTTGTGGCCTGTGTATTCAGATACTGACTTCTAAGCCCAGAGATCTGGTTCCAGTCCAGCCACTAGCACTGTCACGAGTACTGAACCATCTCCTGGATCAGTGTCGCATAAAGAATGCTGCCTGGGCTGGAGAGATGGCTCAGTGGTTAAGAGTGCTGACTGCTCTTGCAGAGGTCCTGAGTTCAATTCCCAGCAACCACATGGTGGCTCACAACCATCCGTAATGAGATTAGATGCCCTCTTCTGGTGTGTCTGAAGACAGTTAAAGTGTGTATTCATATACATAAAATAAATAAATCTTTAAAAAAAAAATGCTCCCCAGTTATCTATGATTGGTTAATAAAGATCTGATCAGCCAATGGCTGAACTTCTGATCCCAGGGAGAGGTTCCTAATGGAGGAGAGGAGGGAAGAAAGGAGATGGCCATGAGGCAGAGGGTCCAGGAAGAGTTGCGATGAGCAGACTGCCAAGGCATTTGCCATGAGGACACACATGGAACAGAACTCAGACTGAAGGGAAAGGACCATGTGGCTGGGACGTAGAGAGCAGAGGGTTAGACTAGCTGAACATCTGAGCAGTCATGGTGCTTAACACTTGTGAGTAACTTAGTGCTTGTGTCAATTATTCGCGTAAGGCTATAATGCTTGAATTACTGACACGTTTTCCTCTAACTTCCACACGTGCACTGTGTGATGTGTGTGCACATATACACGATCACACACATGTACACCATGGTCATGTATACTACGCTGGGCTGAAAATGATGAAACTGAGCAAGCACTGGCAGCCTCGTTCACAACGGGCAGGAATACGGCGAAGGTGCTTTGGAAAATACACTAGCGATACTTGAAAACACTAAACAATCAGCATGTAGCCTGCCAACGGGATTCTTTAAATACCCGCAGAAGAGAAATGAACACAAGTGATCACCACGAAAAACCGCGTTAACACTCAGGGCATACAGTCAGAACAGCCCCAGATGGAGACAATCCAAATGCTTATCAATGGGTAGCAGCATGCACTGGACCATACAAAGATCCCCCTCCCCAATTCCTCTCGTTGAGCAATCATGATTTTACAATAAGTAGGAGCTGGGACATATGCAAGTGAAGACACCAGATACAAAGGACTGTGTATTATGATACCCTAGTTTCTTACAATGTCCAGAATGGGCAAAAGGCACAAAGACAGAGAATGACCTGTAGTAAGTGAGGGGTGCTCCTGAGCTACTGGACATAGAACCTCCTCTTCGGGAGGTGAGAACTGAGACATCTGTACTGTGACGGCTGCGTGAATTTGTCAAGGTCTAAATGAGAGACATGCATGCTATTACACTGACAACTCAATAAAACTGCTGCACACTCAGGTGTGCTTAGGACAAGAAAGAGCCAGACACTGCTGCTCTGCTACACACAAAAGCTTTTTACTTTTCTTTTTAAAGATTTATTTATTTTATGGGTTATGAGTATACTGTAGCTGTATAGATGGCCATGAGTCATCATGTGTGTGTTTGCTGGGAATTGAACCTGCCAGCCCCGCTTGCTCTGGCGTAATTCACTGTAGCTGTCTTCAGACGCACCAGAAGAGGGCGTCAGATCTCATTACGGGTGGTTGTGAGCCACCATGTGGTTGCTGGGATCCGAACTCAGGACCTTCGGAAGAGCAGTCAGTGCTCTTACCCGCTGAGCCATTCACCAGCCCTTCTTTTTAGTTCTTAATCATACAACTTGATAGGAGTGGTGTGCCCTCTTAGGGAAGGTCTCAAGCTTTGTGAGTGACTATGAGTTCCTTCAAAATAATTGTATATTTTTCAAAAAAAGGTCAACAGCACTCACACAAGGGTTAGAGAACTATTCTTATCAGTTCCGAGCATTTCCCCCAACAGAACAAGCAGCATAGCAATTTTCAATCAGAATGGAAGAAAACTTTGCCTGATTGCCAAAACTCATTTAATTTTTTATGACCTGATAATTAAAATGCAGCTGGAAGGTTTTTAAAGCACAAGATGTTAGCTTTAAGATGAACGCTTACTAAATGCATGCTGTTAACAGGGTCACCGTGAGTACATGTGCATCCACAGATGCCAGGTCCCCTGGAGCTACAATGAAAGGTGCTTACGAGCTGCTCCAATGGGTGCTGGGAGCCTAACTCAGGTCTGTCTACCAGAGCTCTTAAACCCTGAGCCACCTCTCTGTCCCCAGAGTCACCTTCCATTCATGTGATCTGTCCATTTATTCATTATCTCGAGTGTCTTCTGTGGTCAACAGGGGTACCTTTATAAAATCCAAAGTCAGCATGAGTGGGTTTTAAGATATGGTCTGTGACCTTGAACAAGCAAGGAATCCCTGGGTCACTTCCAGGTAAGTGCACAGGACGGGGGTTTGCTCTGCTCCAGCTGTCCTAACACCTAGTAATGCTGCCACTGTTGAGTGCAGCACATTAGCAAGCTGATCAAGGCTGAAACACAGAAAGCCCAACGTGCAGCGAGTACTTGTCCTTCTGTTGCAGGGACTAGCCAATCACCTCCACTGCCTCCTCATGCAAACTCTCAACTTAGCATTCAAGGGTAAGTACAACGCGTGTTCCTGGGCTGCATGGAAGTCTGGAGTCTGGAGCCTCCTCCCAGTGCCTTGTCACCTGGAACTGCCTGCAGGCCAACATGGGCAAACCTGGCACTAGTACAAAGGCCTGAGCAACTGCTTGGTGACCAGAAAATCAGAGAGCGTTTGTGCTGTAGGAGAGCTTCAGTGTATCCATCTAGGGCCTCAATGTCGACTGCGCTACCTACTTGGAGGTGCCTGACACCACTCAGGGCATGCTCCCAGACCTACGAATACACATACCACACTGTGGTGAGCTGGTCATGGAGGTGGTGACTGCTGAAGTCGGAGCTGTGTCCTACCCTCGCAACAAGGTGCAGGGACACACAGTGCTGCAGTGTGGAGGCAGAGTGTGGAGAGAGCCTAGACTGCTGTAGAGAGACCTTCAGGGATGAACATGGAAAGGCGTTCTTTAGGGGATCTGGTCCAACCTTCTCTGTGGCAGAGGCGAGGGCTTCCTGCTGGACACCTACACCGAACTCCACGCAGCTGGTCGTGAACTGATGTCACTACCACAAGAAGCCACCCAGGGAGTCCTCAAAAGGCTCCCGGTCATTGCCAACCGCCTCCAGGAAGGGCTGGAGAGACAAAGGCTTATTCTTTTCCTTTAGTTTTTGTTTTTTGATTTTTTTCCCCCCTTAAATCAGGGTTTCTCTGTGTAGCCCTTGGTGTCCTGTAACTCACTCTGCAGACCAGGCTGGCCTATACCTTACAGAGATCTGTCTGCCTCTGCCTCCAGAACGCTAGGATTAAAAGCATGCTCTACTGCCCACTGGCTGAGGCTCAGTCTTAAAATCCTTTTGGATCAGCCCAGCCCATGGGAGGTCTCACCACATCACCTCAGGTCCACAAGCCAGCAGGTGCAGACTTAGAATCCAGATGCTCATGGGGCCAGTGCTGTGTCTACGCAGACAATCAATCACATGCTCTCATTTGCTATGAAGCACTAACTCCTCTGTGCCATGGCTAAAATTACAATTATTCTCTGTTGGACCTTCTGAAGGGATACAATAAACCAGGACCAAGAAATAAACTCACTGGCGTGTTATAATCTTCTTGCCGCACTGGGATTATAGGCATAACCTACCATTTCCTGGTAAATGACATATTTTAACTAGTCCCCCTCCTTCTACTCAGCCCCTTGTCCTTACCTCTCCTTTCCTATCCCCATAGGAGGTTCCCCCATGTAGAAGCACTCCTTTGTAGTACTGATGACGCCACTGAAGAAGCACTTATGAGCAGAGAAGCCCAGGTGAGGCTAAGGTAGGACACTATGGACTTTAAACAGGATTCTGTTGCATCACATACATCACAGATGGATGTACCGTAGATATAGTGACACTTGCCTGTTTCGCAGTACTGGAGAGGCAGAGGCAAGCACCTAGCCTGGTCTATATAGTGGGTCTGGACATCTCTATGTGGAGATACCAGTCTCCACAACCAAACTGAAACCAAACAAAACAGACTGATGTAATTCTTGGACAATTTAAGTCACAATTTTCCAACAGAACATACAAAACATGAATTACAACTACAGTATATAATGAGTGTTGTCAGAACACTCCAAAGCAATAAAACTAATCTACCATACATAAGACTCATGGAAGTAAAAAATGTAAAAACTTTAACGTAACGGTATATTCAGGAAGTCAATTTGTTAGTT
>JADRCD010150358.1:0-12931 GCA_019843815.1 Montemys delectorum
CTTCTGAGATTCACAAGAATTTCAACTTTTTTTTCTATTTTTGTGAAGATATGATATGAATTTTAGATAAGACTGCACTGAATTTGTAGATTTCTTTTGATAGAATAGAAATTTTTATTATACTAATTCTTCTAATGCATGAGCATGGAGACTTTTCCTCCTTCTAGTATCTTCTCTAGTTTCATTCACATTTTTCAAGATTTCATTGTAGAAGTCTTTTCACTACCTTGATTAAGTTAGGTTTATTTCAAGGTATTTTAAGGCTATTTTGAATGGGATTTTTCCCTTTCTGATTTCTTCTTTAGTGTGTTTTCCTTGGTATATAGAATGCCATTGATTTTCCTACATTAATTTTATATCTTGCAATTTTGCCAAATGTATGTATCAACTTTAGCAATTTTCTTGTGGTGTCTTTGGATCTCTTCTGCATAGAAGCAAATCATATTACAAACAATATTTTGACTTCTTTCCTTATTTGTATCTCTTTTATGTCCTTTTGCTCTATTACTCTAGCTAATACTTCAAGCATTATATTGAATAGGGATGGGGAATTGGATAACCTTGCCTTATTTCTGATTTTATATAGAATGTTTTAAAATTTCCCCATCTATGCTCCAAATTCAAAGCCACTCACATTCATAAAAGAAACTTTACTAAAGCTCAAAGCATACACTGTACCTCACACAATAATAGTGGAAGACTTCAACAACCCACTCTCAGAAATGGACAGATCATGAAAACAAAAACTAAACAGAGACACAGCAAAAGTAGCAGAAGTTATGGACCAAATGGATTTCATCCTATCTTCTTCTCAGCACCTCATGGTACTTTCTCAAAAATATAATATAATAACTATATAATCAAACACAAACAGGCATCAACAGATACAAGAAGATTGAAATAATACCATTCCTCATATCAGATCACTACAGATTAAGACTGGTCTTCAATAGCAAAAAACAAAACAAAACAAACAAACAAACAAAAAACCAGAAAGCCTACATACACATGGAAGCTGAATAATGTTCTACTCAATGATAACTTGGTCAAGGAAGAAATAAAGAAAGAAATTAAAGACTTTTTAGAATTTAATGAAAGTGAAGGTACAACATACTCAAACTTATGGGACACTATGACAGCAGTGCTAAGAGGAAAACTCACAGCTCTGAATGCCTCCAAAATGAAACTGGATAGAGCACATACTAGTAGGTTGACAGTGCACCTGAAAGCTCTAGAATAAAAAGAAGTAAATATACCCAAGAGGAGTAGATGACAGGAAATAATCAAACTCAGGGTTGAAATAAACCAAGTAGAAACAAAAAGAACAATACAAAGAATCAACAAAGCCAGGAGTTGGTTCTTTGAGAAAATCAACAATATAGATAAACCCTTAGCCTAACCAGAGGGCACAGAGACAGTATCCAAATTTAAAAAATAAGAAATGAAAAGGGACAACAGAAACTGAGGAAATTCAATAAATCATCAGATCCTACTACAAAAGCCTATACTCAACAAAACTGGAAAACTCTGGGTGAAATGGACAATTTTCTAGACAGATAACAAATACCAAAGTTAAATCAGGATCAGATAAACCATTTAAACATTTCCATAACTCCTAAAGAAATAGAAGCAGTCATTAAAAGTCTCCCCCCTCCCCCCAAAAAACCCCAGGGTTTAGTACAAAATTCCATCAGACCTTCAAAGAAGTCCTAATATCAATACTCTTCAAACAATTCCACAAAATAGAAACAGAAGGAATGCTACCCAATTCATTGTATGAAGCCACAGTTACACTGATACTAAAGCCACACAGAGACCCAACAAAGAAAGAGAACTTCAGACCAATTTTCCTTGTGAATATCGATGTAAAAATACTCAATAAAATTCTCACAAATGGAATCCAAGAACACATCAAAACAATCATTCACCATGATCAAATAGACTTCAAAACAGGGAGGTGGGGATGGTTTAATCTACAGAAATCCATCAATGTAATCCACTACACAAACAAACTCAAAGAAAAATACCACTTGATCATTTCATGAGATGCTGAGAAAGCATTTGACAAAATTCAACATCCCTTCATGGCAAAAGTCTTGGAAAGATCAGGAATTCAAGGCCCATACCTAAACATAGTAAAAGCAATATACAGCAAACCAGTAGTCAACATCAAACTAAATGGAGTGACACTTGAAGAAGTCCCACTAAAATTATAGACTAGACAAGGCTGTCCTCTCTCCCTATCTATTCAATATAGTACCTGAATTTCTAGCTGCAGCAATTAGACAACAGAAGGAGGTCAAAGAAATACAAGTTGGAAAGGATAAAGTCAAAATATCACTATTTGCAGATGATATGATAGTATTCTCAAATGACCCCAAAAGTTACACCAGTGAACTTCTACAGCTGATAAACAACTTCAGCAAAGTAGCTGGATATAACATTAACTCAAGCAAATAAGTAGCCTACCTCTACTCAAAGGATAAACATGCTGAGAAAGAATATAGAGAAACTACACCCTTCTCAATAGTCACAAACAATATAAAATATCTTTGTGTGACTCTAACCAAATGACTGAAAGATCTGTATGAAAAGAAGAATTTCAAGTCTCTGAAGAAAGAAATCAAAGAAGACCTCAGAAGATGGAGCGATCTCCCATGCTTGTGGATTGGCAGAATTAATATAGTGAAAATGGCCATCTTGCTGAAAGCAATCTATAGATTTGATGCCGTCCCCATCAAAATTCCCACTCAATTCCTCATAGAGTTAGAAAGAGAAATTCTCAAATTCATTTGGAATAACAAAAAACCCAGGATAGTGAAAACTATTCTCAATAATAAAAGAACTTCTGGCAGAATCACCATTCCTGATCTAAAGCTCTACTACAGAGCAATTGTGATAAAAACTGTATGGTATTGGTACAATGGCAGGCAGGTGGATCAATGAAATAGAATTGAAGACCCAGAAATGAATCCACACACCTATGGTCGCTTGATCTTTGATAAGGAACTAAAACCATCCAGTGGAAAAAAGCATTTTCAACAAATTGTGCTGATTCAACTGGTGGTCAAAGTGCAGAAGAATGCAAATTGATCCACTCTTATCTCTTTGTACAAAGCTCAAGTCAATGTGGATCAAGGACCCCTACATAAAACTACATAAACTGAATTTAATAGAAGAGAAAGTGGGGAAAAGCCTTGAACACATGGGCAGATGGGAAAAGTTCCTGAATAGAACACAAATGGTTTATGCTCTAAGATCAAGAATTGACAAATGGGACCTCATAAAACTACAAAGCTTCTGTAAGGTAAAGGACACTGTCAATAGGACAAAACAGCAATGAACAGATTGAGAAAAGATCTTTACCAATTCTATATCTGATAGAGGGCTAATATCCAATATGTACAAAGAAGGCAAGAAGTTAGACTCCAGAGAATCAGATAACCCTATTAAAATGGGGAACAGAGCTAAACAGAATTCACAACTGAGGAAACTTAAAGGGCTCAGAAACACCTAAAGAAATGTTCAACATCCTTAGTCATCAGGGAAATGCAAATCAAAACAACCCTGAGATTCCACCTCACACCAGTCAGAATGGGTAAGGCCAAAAACTTAGGTGACATCAGATGCTGGCAAGGATGTAGAGAAAGGGGAATACTCCTCTATTGCTGGTAGGATTGCAAACTAGTACATCCACTCCAGAAATCAGTCTGGTGGTTCCCCAGAAAATTGGACAGAGTACTATCTATGGACCCAACTATACCATTCTTGTGCACATACCCAGAAGATCTCCAACATATAATAAGGACACATGCTCTACTCTGTTCATAGCAGCAATATTTATAATAGTCAGAAGCTGGTAAGAACCCAGATGTCCCTCACAGAGGAATGGATACAGAAAATGTGGTACATTTACCCAATGCAATACTACTCTGCTATTAAAAACAATGACTTCATGAAATTTCCAGGTAAATGGCTGGAACTTGAAAATATCATCCTGAGTGAGGTAACTCAGTCATAAAAGAAAACACATGAGATGCACTCACTGACAAGTAGATATTAGCCCCCAAATTCTAAATACCCAAGATTCAATTCGCAGACCATATGAAGCCCAAGAAGAAGGGAGACCAAAGTGTGGATGCTTCAGTGCTTCTTAGAAGGGGGAACAAAATATTCACAGGAGGAAATATAGAGTCAAAGTGTGGAGCAGAGACTGAAGGAAAGACCATACAGAGACTGCCCCACCTGGGGATCCATCCCATATACAGTCACCAAACCTAGATGCTATTGTGGATGCTGGGAAGTGCTTACTGACAGGTGCCTGATATGGCTGGTCTCCTGAGAGATTCTGTCAAACCTGAAAATACAGAGGAGGAAGCTTGCAGCCAACCATTGGACTGAGTGCAGGGTCCCTAATAGATGAGTTGGAGAAGGGATTGAAGGAGCTAAGGGGGTTTGCAGCCCCATGTGGGGAGCAAAAGTGTCAACAGGCCAGACTCGATGGAGCTCCCAGGGACTAGACCACCAACCAGAGTACAATACACATGGAGGGACACATGGCTCTAGCTGCATATGTGGCAGAGGATAGTCTTGTTAGATATCAGTGGAAGGAGTGGCCCTTGGGCCTGAGAGTGTTTTATGTCTGAGTGTAGGGAAATGCCAGGACGGGAAGACAGGGGTGGGTGGGTGGGTGGAGAAGGACCCTCATAGAGGCAGGGGGAGAGGACATGTGATAAGGGATTTCCAAAGGGAAGATCTGGAAAGGGGAAAATATTTGAAATGTAAATAAAGAAAATATCCATTTTTTAAAAAAAGAAAAACAAAACAAAACAAACAAACAAACATTTTCCCATCTAGCATGATGGCTAAAACTTTATCAAATATATGGGCTTTATTATTCTGAGATATGTCTCTTCCATCTCTATTCCTTTCTGGGGTTTTATCATAAAAGAATGTTAGACCTTGAAGGCTTTATTTACATATATTGAGATGGTCATGTGATTTCTGTCTTTGAGGGCATTTATGGAATGTACTACATTTATTGTAAGCATTGTACTATTGAGTCATTCTTGCAGTCATAGAATGGTTTGGAATAGCGAGTGATACTATTGGTGTGTTTCATACTACTATGTTAGCAAGTGTTTTGTTGATACTCATTGCCACCATTTCATCAGGGGTATGTATGTGTGTGTATGTATATATGTATGTATGTATGTGTGTGTATGTATGTGTGTATGTGTGTGTGTGTATGTATGTATGTATTTGTATTTTAGTTTTATGTTGTTTCTTAATTTTGTTGTTGCATTAGAGTGATACTGACTTTGTAAAGGAGACATAGATGTGTCCCTTCTTTGTACATTTTATGGGATAATTTGAACTTTAGTTTTTATTCTTTAAATATCTGGAAAGAGAATTCTGCTGTGAATCCATTTTGTTGCTGGTGTTTTCTTACTTTGCTAGGAAATATTACTGTTTTAATCTCAATGCTTATTCTAGGTCTGTTTGCATTATTGGAGGTTTAGGTCAGGCACATCTAGAAATCTATTTACTTCTTTTAGATTTTTAAACTAAGTAAGATATAGGCTTGTGGGTTTTTTATCCCATCGCTATAGTTTATTATTTCATTGGTATCTGTTTTATAATTTTATTATTTTCTAAATTTCATGGTTATCTGCAGTTACCTTTTCATCTCCAATTTAGTAATTTAGGTCTTCTCTCCTTTCCTTTTGGTTAATTGTGTAATAGTTTGATAACCATATTTCTCTTTTTAGTGAATCAAGAGAAAATGGGTGAAGAAGACAAGACTGGAGGAGGGAGTACATGGAGAAACACAGCTCCTGTCTTTTACTGACAGAAATACCTAGAAGTTTAACATGCACAGTGCAGTTTCTCTAGTAACCACATACATGACTGTTTGATCCATAAAAGAAGCTGCTGTCTGACAGGAGATGATTAGATCCCAACTCCAAGGAGAGCTCCAAGGAGAGTAGACCATCTTGGAAAAGCCATGGCCATGCAAAGAGAAGATCACTCAAGTTGAAGGGAAACGGAGAACATGGCTATGGAGATACAAAGTGAAAAATCTAACCAACTTCCTTTGCTTCTCCATGACGAGCAACAGCCCGTTGGAGGCAACTGAAAGAGAAAGGGAGATTTTTAGCAGAACTAAATGAAAAATGAAAAAGAAACCTCCAGATCATGCCTTCACTTTTGAATATCTTCTGAGCCCAAATATGTGAAACATGTGAAGTCAGAATTGAAATTAATAAATGTTGGTCTCTTATATAAACACAAAAATTAAAAATGTCCCTATTATATCCAAAGTCAAAAATTATGGTTACAAGCTTCTTCTACAATGTTCTTTCCCAGATAGAATTACCAGATGACTTTAAGTGACATAATTCTAGATTCAACACATTGAAAAACATATTGTCTCAGAAGATAGAAAAGTAACAAAATGTAAAAATTTGCAAAAATCAGCTCATAGCTTAAGAAGACTCCCTGTAGATTGCTGTCTGTAAGCAGGTGAAGGCAGGTGAAAGATAAGGCTCGGGCCTGTAATTGGGCAGTGGAAAAGAAGGTGGGCTGACAATTTTAGAGCTGAGTACAGAGAGACAGGGACAGAGTGGGAAACACAGAAGAGGAGACAAGATAGAACCTATAGGAGAGGAAGAGGAGCCAGAACCCCAACGTTCTGGGAGCCATAAGTATTGGGGATTTCTTAGATAGATGATTACATGATAAGTAGGGTGTGTTTGTCCCATCGAGGTGTGTGACTTGTGTTTATATCGATTGAGTTTTCCGTTCATTGTGTGGGCGTTTTGTGGGTTGAGAATTCACTGATATAAATCTGACTGATAAATTACAAGCCTCCAAAGTTTTGATTTTACCGGCTTACAGGGATTTGTGGCAGCTAACCACAGGGAATGGGTGGCTGGGAATGTGAGCAGGATCTGCCACAGGAGAACAGCAAGTCGGGCAGTCACAGGGGAAAGCCAGTTACTTGAAATTAGCTGGCCCTAGCTTGGGTGCCTTTTCTCTTTACTTTACACAACAACTCCCCCCTCCCCAGTCCCCCACCTGTTCTAGATTCTAAGTGATATAGTTCTGGCATAGCGTCTAGGAAGGGGAAGTGAGAGCCACACCTGAATCAGTCTTGTCGATCAATAGGAACTCTTCCTAAAGGAAAACAAGAGTCAGAATCATTTGGTGCAGCAAGAGGATCACCACACCCTGAAGACTGGTCTGCCCTATGAAGTGTTGCAGGTCATCTTGGTTTACTAGTAATATCTAGGTCCAGATAAAGAGAGGACTCCAGCAGAGCTTGCTTTCCAGGCTAGAGTTCACACCTTTCATTCTCCTGTGCACTCGGTCCCAGTGCTTCAACCTCTGGAGCTCAATTCTCTTAGCACCCAGGGCCTACATACAGCTTGTTCCAGATCACAGGCCACACTTTCCTCCTACTCCCTAAGCCTTAAGGACCACAAGTGGAACCCACTTGCAATGTCTCAGGGCTCGTGTGGTGTCTACTGACCAGTGCTTCAAAATGGAAGTCCAGCTTGCTCCTCGGCACCTCAGAACACACTTTCCTTACCTTCAGTACCCTAACCTCCAACACCCTAGGACTCACATGGAGCTTGCCCAGATTTGAGGCATCTTTCTCACTCCACCATCCAAATTCACAGCATTTCCTACATGGAGTTTGTTCCTTGGGAAGAAGCTATATCTCCCTCCTTCTGCGACCCAGTGCCATGTGTTACAGGACCCGTGTGATGCTCATTTATGGAGGCCTAGGTACCCCAGAAGAACTTGCTGACTATGTTAGCAGCTCCACATCATCCTTCTACCCCAAAACCTAACACCTAGCATATCAGGACCCTGTAGGTTTTCCTTCTAGGTCAGAGAGTACATCTGCCTCCTTTCATTGCTATAAGCCTTAATATCTCAGGACCCAAGTGAAGCCTGCTCCCAAGTGCCTTCAGACTCATTACTCAAATCATTACTCAGTTGGACTACTGGTGCTGTGATGAAACACCAAGCACGTTGGCAAGGAAAGGGTTTATTTGACTTACACTTCCACATCATAGTTCATCATTGAAGAAAGTCAGGGCAGGAACCCACAGGTTGCAGCTGATGCAGAGGCCATGGAAGAGTGCTCCTTACTGGCTTGCTCTTCATGGCTTGCTCACTAGCCCAGGGATGGCACCACCTGCAATGGGCTGAGTCCTCCCCCATCAGTCACTAATAAGGCAACTCAGTTCCCTACAGCAAGATCTTATGGAGTCATTTTCTACACTGAGGTTCCATCCTTTCAGTTAACTCAAGATTGTGTCAATAAAGCTAGCCAACACAGATACGGAGTCTCCTGACATGCAGCATTTAATCTTGCCACTTTAAGACCATGGAAGGGCTTGGCTCTTCACATGCTGGAGTAGTTGGGTGACTCTCTTGGCTTGGTGGCTCAACAGCTCAGACAGACTTAAGCAAGACCCACCTCCCTTGCTTCTTCCCCATTGCATTTTCTGAAGCTGTGCTCTGAATTGTCCATTCTGTAGATATTCTTAAGAGTACCCTACTTTTGAAGGCCCATCCTTCTTAGAAAACAAACTTCTGCTGTAACATCAGTGATGACGAACTGATATGGAAATACATTTAAGAGTGGTTAAAACCCACCCATATGACCAATGACCAGAACACAGATAAATTGCTGAAATAATATTAATTATACTATAAAACTGAAGGATGATTTGGGTTAAATACAGAAAGCATAAACGAATAAAAAATGAAAATGCAGAAAGGGGAAAAGAGAGTAGAATAATTAGTAAGTAAGAAAAAAACAAGAAAAAAGAATGTGATGGAAAAAAGAGATTTAAAAATGTGATTGTACAATAAAGACAACTGCCTAAATAAAACTAAGTAGACATCAGAAGAAAAACTAACAAACAAAAACTTCTAAAAAATAAAGTCAAAATACACTGAAAGTAGAGTTAAAAAAAAAATTAAAAATGGCAGAGGGAATAAAAAGAATGAAGCCCCGGAGTTTCTTCTGGGTGTTCTGTGATTGGAGTCTGCCAGGTAGAGGGGCAGGTTAGTTGAAGTTGGTAAAGGATAGATTAGTTGAAGTTAGTTGAGGGAAATTGGTTGAAGTTGGTGAGAGATGGATTAGTTGAAGCTGATAAGCGTGTCCGTTGACGTTGATGGAGGGTAGGTTAGTTGAAGTTGGTAATGAGCAGGTTAGTTAAAGTCAGTAAGTGGCAGGCAGGCTATTTGAGGTTGCAGACTTATTTTTTCTACCATTTAGACTGGTTCCTGTATAGTATGGGATGGCTGTCATCCCTTGAAATACCTTTGTACACGAGGTGCCTCTGTTGACTACTTTAGCTTTCAGTCTGTCTATGTGTTGGTCAAGCTCTGCCATGTTTTTGAGACTTGTTAGTTTTTTTTTTAGATTTATTTATTTATTATTATATGTAAGTACACTATAGCTGTCACACCAGAAGAGGGCATCTAATCTCATTACAGGTGGTTGTGAGCCACCATGTGGTTGCTGGGGTTTGAACTCAGGACCTTCAGAAGAGCAGTCAGTGCTCTTACCAGATAAGCCATCTCGTCAGCCCGAGACTTGTTAGTTTTTATACTCTAGGGTATAAATGTGTTTTTATACATTCTATAATGTGCTAGCCAGCTCATGTATAGCCAGAAGTCTGGGGTTAGCAAACAGATCACCAAGATTTACAAGGGAAGGCGTGTTCTGTCTGTGCTTCCAAAACCTACTCTATATTGATCATCCTGTTGGAGGGATGAAGCAGGGGACTCAGATGCTAGTTGGAGCTTCAAAGTTCTCCTTTCAAGAAGGGGTGAACCTCATGGCAACTTCACAGTTCTAGAAGTTAAATAACCTGCTGACCTCAGACTTAGGACTGTCAAATTCAGTTATCAGCTGAAGTAGCCATCTCCTAGCTGCATGGCCAAAGCTGCATCCCATTAAACATTGCCTAGCAATTCTACTGCTACAGGAGCATCTCAGTAAGTCAGTGTCTGACCCTCCCACTCTTCCAGACAACCAGTCACAGCTGCCTGTCCCTGGAGGTGTGGTGGGTAACCCCCAGTCTGCTTATTATCAGGTACTGGGGGTCCTTCTCAGGATGACACAGGAAAGTGCAAAACTGAAATGTCTTCTAACTGCTCTGGCATGGTGCACGAGAAACCACTACCTCTCCAAAGCCTCCTTCAACTGGATTCAAGGCTCAGGTGGCCTTCGGACTTGTCTTGTGGGCGGGGCTAGCAGCCTCTTTACCCTAGAGTTGTCTGGTGTGCCCTTTGGGTGTAGCTGCTAATGCCCTCCCCATGTAGGAGGGCTTCAGCTGAAGCCTGGTGCTGCTTGCTCTTTTTGCTGTCACCCTTCCCTTCCCCCTTCCCTTCCATCTCCCCCCTTCCCTTCCCCTTCATCTTCTCCTTCTCCTCCTCCACACTATTCAGCTTTCCTGTTATCTAGTATGTAATTTCGAACACACCTCTGATTATTCTTTCCCTTCAGAGAAGTGTCTATTCTTTTTTATCCTGACACTCTTCCTTCACCACGTGACGTGGAAGTGGCTTCTGATCTGCCATCCTTCCGCCCAAAGCCCAACTGTGTCCTTAAAGTGCAGACATAGGTCCATTTACATTCACGTTACATTCAGTTGATAAGCAAGAACTTAGTACTGTCCTATATGTATTGCTGTATGGGTGGTTTTTCCCTCTCCCTTTGTGAAGAAATTACTTTCTACAATGATATGCTTTGCTTCTTCTTTGTCTTCTTTTATCTTTTGTGCAAGTTTTTGTATTGAAGTTCCCATGGTGCCTACACAAAATGTGTTATAAACTTAATCTCATAACAGTATAACTTTGTTTGCACATTCCTTCCATTTCCCTTCTTCCTTCCTACATCTGATGGGTCTGATTTCATAGTTTACTTCTTCTAATGTATCTTTCATATCTATAACACGGTAGCTTACAGTTGTAAAATTATTCTTTATTTTTAATAGTGTTAAACATGCCCCTCAATGCAGAGGCAGGTGATTCACACACTGCCGTTGCAGTATAAAGTTTTGGGTTGATTATGAACTTGCTGTTACCAGTGAGTTTTGTGCTTTTGTTTTCATGTTACTAATTAGCATAATTTCCCTTTCAGTTTGAAGAATACCTTTGGTATTTATTGTAAGGGAGGTCTAGTGACCACAAACCTGACAGCTGTTTTTTTTTGTTTGTTTGTTTGTTGTTTTTTGTTTTTGTTTTTGAAGATCTATTTATTTGCAGTTTATGTGTATGAGTATTTTGCCTGCATGTATGTCTGTGCACCGCATGCATGCAGTACCCACAGAGGCTGGAAGAGGGTTAGGATCCCCTAGAACTGGAATCAGTTATTGAGTACCATGTGGATGCTGAGTTTTGAACCTGTTCACAATTACTGAGCCACCTTTCCAGCTTCAAGCTCATCAGCCTTTGTTTGCTAAAGAATGCCTTTCAAGACACGGAATTGTTAAATTTGTAGTCTTATAACTTGAAGTGACATGTGAACTGTAATGTCCCATGAAAGAGACAATCTTGTCATGATCTGAAAAAAATATCTCAAAAATTAGTAGTAGAAGTGTCATGTTACTAGCATCCCCACCGAGAGCACCTTTGTGGTACACACACACACACACACACACACACACACACACACACCTTGTTTAGGATTGCTAAAGGAAAAAAAGGCCAGTTTCTTCTACAAAAAATTTATCACACAAACAAACAGAACAAAAACTGAGAAAAGAAGCCCAGGCAGAAGTGAGAGGCTTCCTGTCATGGGGTCACTTCTCTGTCCTGTGTTATCCAACACCACGCATACTGGTAACATGGCCTCTTTCTTTTGCTTTGATACTATTGTCACTCATGCTAGAATTGGTAGGGTCCCCTCCTTAGCACTCATTCCTATGAAATAATCTATAAAAATTTGTCGTGAGGCTGACCAGGCTTAGGAGTAAGGTGCGCTGGTCTATTTTGAACCCCACTATTGGCAGAAATGGAAAGGTTTAGTATGGGTGCCTAACTCAAGTGAGCTTACATCAGAGACCGGTACATAGGGCAGTAGGAAGGGGTGAGTTTGAGAGGGGAAGGTACTTAGGGCAGACTTGTGGGAGGCCAGAGAGTCATCCTGAGCATGGCCACTTAAGACGGCCGGAAAAATGGATGGGGAACCACCAAGAATGTGACTGCCTATCCTCTCTGCCACCTGCAGTGATGCTTGGATTTGATGTGCTAGTGTGACCTTCAACTCTCCAGGTTGGATTCCTAGAGTGATAACTATCAATGCTATCTAACATAAGAGTCACAGCCTATGTATGCACCAAGCCATGTTCCGCCACTCATCCTCAATAAACCAATAAAAATGATCAGATTAATAATGGTGAACAGAAAAAATTATTCAACATGGCAATACTGGGAAAAGGAAGATCCAGTCACTGCCTAAGTCTGTCTTTGGGAGACCTAAGGTGACATTAAAACTTAAAAAGAGTAGCAAGGATTTGCACATCTGAGCAGTCCTAGTCAAAATGTGGTCCTGACCACTCGGACCCATCACTCTCAAGGCTTCAGGAGCATCCTAACAGGTGGTCTGGCATTATTAGAACTCTTTGCTTCTCACACATGACTCTTACGGAATTTCCCATTTCTTTGGTATTTGTTTGTTCAACAGTCTGACACTCAAACTGAGAGACTGTCTCAGAACATCTTCATTTTTATCAGCAATTTACACTGGAACGTGTGAGGGTGTGTGTGTGTGTGAGGGCGTGTGTGTGTGAGTGTGTATATGTGTATCAGGGTGTGTGTGTCAGAGTGTGTGTGTGAGTGTGTATGTGTGTGTCAGGGTGTGTGAGTGTGTGTATGTGTGTCAGGGTGTGTGAATGTG
>JADRCD010150375.1:501-11087 GCA_019843815.1 Montemys delectorum
TCCTCTACACAAAGGATAAACAGGCTGAGAAAGAAATTAGGGAAACATCACCCTTCACAATAGACACAAATAATATAAAATACCTTGGTGTGACTCTAACTAAGCAACTGAAAGATCTGTTTGACAAGAACTTCAAGTCTCTGAAGAAGGAAATTGAAGAAGATCTCAGAAGATGGAAAGATCTCCCATGCTGGTGGATTGGCAGGATTAATATAGTAAAAATGGCCATCTTGCCGAAGGCAATCTACAGATTCAATGCAATCTCCATCAAAATTCCAACTCAATTCTTCTCAGACTTAGAAAAAGCAATTTGCAAATTCATCTGGAATAATAAAAAACCTAGGATAGGGAAAACTATTCTCAACAAATAAAGGAACCTCTGGTGGAATCACCATCCCTGACCATAAGCTGTACTACAGAGCAATTGTGATAAAAACTGCATGGTATTGGTACAGTGACAGGCAGGTAGATCAATGGAACAGAATTGAAGACCCAGAAGTGAACCCACACACCTATGGTCACTTGATCTTTGACAAAGGAGCTAAAACCATCCAGTGGAAAAAAGACAGCATTTTCAACAAATGATGCTGGCTCAACTGGCAGTTAGCATGTAGAAGAAAGCAAATCGATCCATTCCTATCTCTTTGCACAAAGATCAAGTCCAAGTGGATCAAGGACCTCCACATCAAACCAGATACACTGAAACTAATAGAAAAGAAAGTGGGGAACAGCCTCGAGCACATAGGCACAGGGGAAATTTTCCTGAACAGAACACCAATAGCTTATACTCTAAGACCAAGAATTGACAAATGGGACCTCATAAAGTTGCAAAGCTTCTGTAAGGCAAAAGACACTGTCAATAGGACAAAATGGCAACCAATAAATTGGGAAAAGATCTTTACCAATCCTATATCTGATAGAGGGATAGTATCCAATGTATGCAAAGAACTCAAGAAGTTAGACTCCAGAGAACCAAAGAACCCTATTAAAAATGAGGTAAAGAGTTAAACAAAGAGTTCTCAACTGATGAACACCGAATGTCTGAGAAGCACCTAAAGAAATGTTCAACATCCTTAGTCATTAGGGAAATGCAAAACAAAACAACCCTGAGATTCCACCTCATACCAGTCAGAATGGCTAGGATAAAAAACTCAGGTGACAGCGGATGCTGGAGAGGTTGTGGAGAAAGAGGAACACTCCTCCATTGCTGGTGGTATTGCAAGCTGGTAAACCACTCTGGAAATCAGTTTGGTGATTCCTCTGGAAATTGGACATTGTTCTACCAGAGGACCCTGGGCATATTCCCAGAAGATACTGCAACATGTAATAAGGACACATGCTCCACCCTGTTCATAGCAGCCTTATTTATAATAGCCAGAAACTGGAAACAACCCAGATGTCCCTCAACAGAGGAATGGATACAGAAACTATGGTACATCTACACAATGGAGTACTACTCAGCTTTAAAAAAAATGAATTTATGAAATTCTTAGGGAAATGGATGGATCTGGAGAATATCATCCTGAGTGAGGTAACCCAATCACAAAAGAACATACATGGTATGCACTCTCTGATAAGTGGTTATTAGCCTAGAAGTTTGGAATACACGAAGTACAATCCACAAACCACAAGAAACTCAAGAAGGAAGACCAAAATGTGGACACTTCATTCCTTCTTAATAGGGGGAACAAAATACCCATGGAAGGAGTTGCAGAAACAAAGTACGGAGCAGAGACTGAAGGAAGGACAATCCAGCTTGATATAGCTGTCTCCTGAGAGGCTCTGACAGTACCCGACTAATACAGACATAGAGGCTCACAGCCATCCTTTGAACTGAGTACAGGGTCCCCAAATGCAGGAGTTAGAGAAAGGACAGAAGGAGCTGAAGGGTTTGCAGCCCCTTAGGACGAACAACAATATGAACCAACTAGTATCCTTCAGAGCTCCCAGGGACTAAACCACCAACCAAGGAGTACACATGGTTGGACTGATTGCTTTGGCAGCATGTGTATAGCAGAGGATGGCCAAGAAAGTCATCAACGGGAGGAGAGGCCCTTGGCCCTGTGAAGCTTCTGTGCCCCAGTTTACGGGCCAGTAAGCAGGAGAGGGTGGGGTGGTGAGCAGGAGGAGGGGGGAGGGAACAGGGATTTGTTTTTGTTGTTTTTCGTTTTTATTTTGGAGGGGAAACTGGGAAATATGACATGTCAATAAAGAAAATATCTAATAAAAGAAAAAAAAAAACTATGGATCTCTCCAGAAACAATACCACACACTTATGTATTTATACAACAAAATGTTGTCCAATTTCCATGGTTTGTATAAGCCCTGACAGTTATGCAAAACACAGATATATGGTCATAGTGCACAGACCTGCAGGCAAGGGAAAACCAAATGGTCCAAGTAGGAGTCAACCTCCTTTTCTGCTGTGATCACTGAGCCTTGGAGGGGGTGATGCCGATGTGATATTTGGGGGCAAGCACACAACAGTCACTTATTCTCCTCACCCGCAGAGTTAGAAATGTTTGCACTAGCCATTATTGACTTCAAATGAGAGTCTCTGAGCAAGGCTGAAAGGATCTTCAATCTACGGGCTTAAACATCAGTTTTTAGAAGGCAGTTTGACATCATGTCCATATGTTAAAATAAGGGTTCTAGGTTTTTCCATTGGACCTGTGATGTCCTCAGCCATTGCTTTTTGATTTTGTTTATAG
Source organism: Montemys delectorum (assembly GCA_019843815.1). Lineage (NCBI taxonomy): Eukaryota > Metazoa > Chordata > Mammalia > Rodentia > Muridae > Montemys > Montemys delectorum. Next base: position 3,213 of record JADRCD010150375.1, read on the forward strand.
TCCTAGGTATGAATTCCTTCCTGTGAATAGGGTATCAAAGCTAATCAGAGAACGGTTGGTTACCCTTATGTAGGTGCCACTATTGCATTGGCAGGTTGGTACGTAGCTATAGGATTCATAGCTAGGCAAGACTATTGATCCTAAGAATGGATATACAAATTTCACTGCTAGATCTATGAGAATGCTGAAGAAATGATTCAGTAATTCCTCATACCCCTGTAGATCTCCCTACATGAATTACTTTTGTACAGCTGTAACTAGTATACATGACAAAAACAACCTAAGAGAGGAATGGCTTTTTCTGGCTCACATTTCAGCCAGTCATGGTAGGGAAGGAAGGCGAGGCAGAGCACAGGAGCAGGGTACGGTGGAGACTACACCATCGTGGCAAGCAGAAGGTGAATGAGGAACGAGGTTAGCCATAACCTTTACAACCCGACTCCTAGTGACCTACTTCCACCTTTCAAAGGTTTCACAGGCTCTCAAAATAGCATTACCAGCTGAGAAACAAGCCCTCAAACCAGTGTGTGTGTGCGTGCATCTCTCTCTCTCTCTCTCTCTCTCTCTCTCTCTCTGTGTGTGTGTGTGTGTGTGTGTGTGTGTGTGTGTGGTTGTTCCAGATTCAAACCGTAACACCACCCCTTTGTGATAAGATCTTGCCAATCATCCCATCGGAAGCATTTCTTGTTTCTCTAGTCCTTGAATCTGGGTTTGGAAATGGAAATTGCTTCGGTCAATGGGTCATTAGTAAATGTGATGTGGACAGAGGATTAATAGTGCTTGCACATTGGGGTTATGGGCAGCTTGCCTGCTGCCCTTTGAGCTAGCCTGGGCTTGCCTGTTTCTGGATGAGGACTCAGTAGTACAGAAGTCTGAAATGTCCCAGGGAAATCCATGGATAGGTGAATAACGTTAGCTTAGCTTTTCCATACATTTGGAGAATCACAGAAATGATGTGGCTCGCAGCCTTTGTTTTTGGGAGGTGAGTTGGACAACAGAGAGGTCAGTTAATGTAGAGTGTTGTCTGGATTCAATTCTGTCCCACAGAAAATGAACTGAGAACCTCAAACTTCTTTATTTATTTCTTCCCCTGGTTTTTAGGGACTGTCCAAAATGACACTATTTTTAGTAAGGCAGAAAACAAAGTCATAAGTAGACAATTTTGTGTGTGTGTGTGTGTGTGTGTGTATGTGTGTGTGTGTGTGTGAAACCAAAAGTAGTCACAAAATATTGGTAAGGAGTATGCTTCTATTGTTTGAAAGCTCTATAGTGAGCTGGCTGGAAAGGATAAAGAAATGCTATATTGAAATGTATGATTCCCAGCAGGGGGCCCAGGCAGGGAACACTAAGACCAACATTAAGGTTGCTAATGTAGAAGGCGAGGTTCATGTAAAACCAATGATTTTACCTGTGGAAATCTCTGATGTTACTGACTTGCTCATGGTGTCTTAGGAGTCAGGAAATGGGATATCAGGAAAGTCTCACTGGATGAAAATATTCTAGGTCCTGATTGTGGGTCCTCACAGTAACAAGTTACAATCTGTCGCCCAGCTTTCATTCATGAACTCATTTATAGGCTCCAATGGAGTCCTTTGGCCTAGGTGAGGAGAGGGGTCCCTGGAAGGACCCACTGCTCTGTCCCACTAGTCTGTCTTGCCATGAAGTTTGTGTTGTAGATATTTTCTTAGACTTTTTCGTGGGAAACGTTAACCATTTAACAGGTGACTGCACAGAAAGAGGAAGAGCCTGACTCTGAGACATCGTTGAATCCCTAATTTTGAGCTGAAGTGACCTTAACTGCTATGTAATCCCTAAACTGGTATGGCTGTGTGTAAGTGTAGATTTGGCTTAAGTCTGTCTCACAATGACATCAGCATTATTTCTTCAGTTCCTTTTAAGAATTATGAATGTTCATATCTGTACACATTCAAATGTGCACACACACACACATAATCTTACTTCATTTATATCTGATCCCTGACCCCTTTACTCTTCTGTCCTCTCACGGCTTGCCTCCTCCCTTCAAATAGTCCTCCTTTGTTCCCCCGCTGCCCGACACATATACATACATTTAAATTTAGATTCTGCATATGAAAGAAAACTTGTGCTATTTGACGTTCTGAGTTTGGCCTTTTTTCTCTCTGGTTATTGAAAGCATAATTAGAGCAGAGCTAGTTGGTAGAACCCCATATGGGCTCTTGATGGATGGATGGAGCCAGGGCTGAAATATCAGGAAAGGACTAAATGGGAGCCTGAAGCAATAGCTGGGACAGAGCCAGGTAACTAGTGTTGCCACGTTAGAATAATAGGTATTGGTGCGGTTCGCAGAGACCTTGGTAATTCTGAGTGGATGCATCTGTGACATTTTATTTTAACTTTCCTCTTCAGTCTACATGGAAAATAAATACATGCTAAGAAGAAAGAGCAGGTGACTGAGTTTAATATGTTGATTGATTTTCAGTGTTATTACAGTTCTGTTCTCTATGCCAGATCATTTCCCTATCCCACTGGGTACCATACCAATATACGGTATTATTGGCATCCTTGGCCTGGGTATGTTTGGTGTGTCTAAGGGTGTGATACACATCAGTGACACTCCTGAAGCTTGATGCATGGCAAGGCCTCTGAGCCAGCTGCTCAGAGGAACCGGGGGAACCTCCTTGAGGCATGAGAGAAGAAGAAAGCTGCCCATGTCACCTATCCCTGAGGAATGAGAGAAGAAGAAGAAGGCTGCCCACATCACCTATTCCCGTTGCTGAGAAAAAGAAGAGAAAGAGCACAAACAAACCTATAACGTTTGGGGGCCTTTCACGGACTTTAGAGACAACACACATCGTGTTTGAAGTCACCCCTGTGACTTAGCAAGTGACGGAAGAGCTACCCGTTTGAAGCAGGCTGAGGAAGCTAGAGGCTTGTAAGTTAGTCTGGGTTAAAGCCTAAGCTGATTCAGGAGGTCCAGTGCAGGCCGAGGTCAGGTGGTTGTGACTCTGTGTCATCTCTGGGCATCTGCCACAGGAGGAGCTAGAGTAAGATAGCATGTCTGTGAATTGGGGGTGTCATCATGGCTCATTAAGCATATTCAACTTTCCTTCTGACAAATGTGTACTTCTTGCGACTGGGCCATGGCAGAAATTCAAGACCCGAGGATGACTGCAAACAGTCACGTGACCCGAGCTGCTCTGTTTGACTCTGGGATTATCCGACCCCCAAAGTCATAAAGGTGGACACAGCTAGTAGGAGTACAGTCAATTCAAGGTCATTGGGAAGGTCTAAGAAGTGTGCCTTTTAAGACAGAGTCTTACTAGGTACCCTTGGTTGGCCTAAAACTTGTTATATTGACCAGGCTGGCCTCAAACTCACGGAGAGCCACTGGCCTCTTGCCTCCCAAGTCTCAAGGTTAAGTCTTACAGTGTGTTATTCCTGGCTGGTTTAAGAAGTTCTAAGCCAGTGAGTGCATTGCGTGGTCAGATGGCTTGAACAGCTGCAGCGGCTCCTCCTGCTCACTAAGCCTGCTTCTCTCTGGGTGTATCCCTACAGATGTTTATACGGATGATCATGGGCAATTATCTGGTGTTAATTGGGAAAGCGGGGCTTGATCTCACCTTCCGTGTGCTTTCCTCTGGGGTTGGTACCATGTAGAGGTGGACTTTTGTAGCCCTAGTCCCACTCCACGTTGGCAGTGATGCAGTTAAGTGTGTAGGAATAGGTGCAGTGAGTGTAACTACGCCCAGCGGCTCCTTTGGCGGGGGGGGGGGGGGGGGGGGGAAGGGATGTCTCCATTTATGAATCAGGCTATTCATAGATAGATGCTGTTGTTTCTTTCAGGGATGCAGAAGAATTTGTGAAAATCATGTAAGGAAAAGATGAGAATGAATCCTCAAAATCAGGCTCTAAGGAGAACACATTTGTTCACATGTCAGGGCTCATTGAAGGCTAGCTGCTCTAGAGGAGGTTAAGTTGGCCAAATGACCTTTTCCGTGGGCAGCGCTTAGCTCTTTCCCAGTCACTCTGTTGTTTGCAAAATGGACCAAGAAGAGAATTCCCATAGTGGTAGCAATGGAGGTTAAACATGGGCTCGGTGACATGAACTTGTCCTTACTATTAACCTAACTTGTGCCACTGCTGGATCCTCAGCCTGCTGGTGTCGGAAGCCAAGCCCAAGTCCTTGGAGACAATGCCCTCTGGCAGGTTGGTTACATCAGACCACTTACACCAAGAGGAACATGGAATTTTGTCTTTCCTGGATTAGATGCTATTCTAAGACATATATTTGCTGTTCCTGCCTATAGAGTGTGTGAGGCTCAGCAACTGGGGACTTAACAAATGCCTTATTTGCCACATGACATTCCACATAATATTGCTCCCAACTGAGGAACTAATTTTACAACGACGAAGTGTGGTAATACTTTCATGCTTATGGGATTCCCTGGCCTTAATCTGTCCTGCAGTTCTCGGAAGCATCTGTTTCATGGAGGGGCATGGTGGCTCCATGCAGGCAAGCGCGTCTGCAGGAAGAGCAGACCTTGGGGAGTAAAGAGCCACCTTACAGAGTGCATCATACGCTTTGACCCCGTGACCAATCCCTGTGCGTGTTCTCCTCTAACTAGAACACACTTGTGCAGGAGCTGAGAGGGGGCAGGGAGTAGAGGGGCTTCTGAAACGTTTGTCCCGATAGCAATATTCCTGCGCAGACAGCTGTGAACATTTGCTTTCCACACTTGCAGTTTGCAGCTTTGGGTCCTACAGCTTTACAGATCTGTTTTCCAGTGAAAAGAGTTTGCCGTAGTAAACACCACAATAAGTGGATGCTCTTATGTTCTCCCATGTGACCAAGCCAAGGGATGAAGGGAGGTTGCTATGATGTCAAGAGCAGCCACTTCTCTAGTAGGTTTGTTGCTTAAAATAGTGTCCATAAAACCACATGTAGGACCCAGGGCAGTCTTTGGGCATACTGGCGGCATTTGGACACACTAATCTGGACCCTTGGGAGCTCCCAGAGATTGAATAATCAATCAAAGAGCATTCAAGGGCTGGACCTAGGTCCCCTACACATATATAGCAGATGTGCCATTTGATTTTCTTTCAGGTTCCCCCAACAACTGGGGCCAAAGCTTATCCTGGCTCTGTCGCCTGCCTATGGATCCTGTTCCACTAATGGTGCTGCCTTGTCTGGTCACAGTGGGAGAGGATGAGCCACTGTAGTGACTTAAGGTGCCAGGGTAGGTTGGTACCCAGAGGGGAACCTCCCACTTCTCAGAGGTGAAAGGGAGGCCATATGGAGGGGGGAGACAATCTGAGGGGGGAACTGGGAGAAGGGGGGACTGCGAATGATATAAAGTGAATAAATAAATTAATGGAAAAAAGAAAAAAATGTTAGTACTTTTAACAGGCAGGACTGCTAAGGATTCAAAGCCCTCCTAGATAAAGTTTTGGGTTATTGTATGAGATCAAGATGAAAGGGAGGTGTAAAGATGGTTGGAAACAAAGGGCAGGCAGACAAGAAGTGAAATAAGGCACAGTGTCCACTCTGATCTTGTGATTAGTTGCAGAATGATAAATGTGGTGGCCATTCACACTTTTTTATGGACATGTGTGTATATCTTCAATTCATCTATATGATGCAATATACAATTTCCATTCCCCTTCTAAAGTACACCGTTGGTGATTGTATTATATTATGATTCCGGTAATGAAACACCGGAATCAATAATCTATAGAAAGACAACATTTGTTTGGCTATGTTTCTGGATCTTCTAGTACCTAACTGGATAGCCTTCTTGCTTTGAGACAGTGGTCAGGGTTACCCACCATAGCAATAATGTGTAGTGAGGCCGGCCATTTACATCATGAGTTAGGAAAGAGAGAAGCAGGGAGCAATCTCATTTCCTCAAGACACTCATCTTAGTGACCTAAGGACCTGACACTAGGCTCTGCCTCCCAAGAGAGCCAATATGGACACTAGAGTTCTCTAAAGGAACAGAACACATGCTCAGTGTGTACACATGTATACACACACACAAACACACACACACACACACACACACACACACACACACACACACACACACCGGTGTGTATATCTATATACTGAAGAAAAAAAAGAACAGGTGTTAAGAGTTCCCTGGTCTGATCACTTTCAAAGGAAGGCTTAGAGAAATTCAGTATTTTCCTAACATTCGTTATCAAAGAATCTGCCCCTTTCTCCTGGGTCCCAGTACCTTCTGGAGCACCTGTGGCTTCTCCTTTAGGGGAAAGGCCATGAACTGGTAAACGGCAGGAAAGCAGAAAGGAGAAGAGAGAGCTGTGAACATGGCTGAGGGCGGAGAGGGACGCACGCACGCATGCACAGACGCACGCAGGCACGAACACACGCACGCACCCAAGAGGTCCAGTGGGGAGCGCCTCAGGCCCGGGTGGGGAGACTCTAAATAGAAACGTTGCCTTGCTCACAGATTTCAGCTGCAGTCCTTCATTTTCAGCTTCATGTTCTTTTCTTTGCGTGTCTGTTTCATGGCAGCTGGGTCCCCCACGGCCTTTGGTTGCTAAAAACACATCCCAGAGTTATGCAGTAAGTAATAGCAGACCCAGAGTTAAACCTCTGGGGGAGCCAGACAAGCCCTAAGGTTCCAGGACTCAGACCTCTGAAAGCCCATCAGTGCATCCAAGCAGGGCCCAGGAAGAGAGTCAAACCTTTCTAGGGCAGGGACGATCTCCAGAACATTGTGGAGAACAGAACGAGCCTCTAGGAAGGGTCGTTTTGTGGGAGAATTTCTTCTGTGAGAGACAGACAGTGCCGCTGAAGGCAAAGTAGGGAGATGGGTAGTGCAGACAACAGTATCAGTGAAGGTGGCCTGCCAGGGCCTCTCTGGGGTGTTGGAAAAGGTAGGAGTTGACTTTTCTGTCACTACTATGTCCACTGTTTTTTCCCCCCAAGAACCAGTATAAGGCACAAATGTGGTGAATACCTTTTTATGTGTGTGATCTTGTTCAGCACTGACATAGTCTGGAGGGATTGATGGATTCACTCAAGGCAGAAAAGAAGAGCAGAGTCCCAAATGGTCACAGAACCCTGACTCAAGCTTGACCTCCAGCTTAGGCTTCCAAACACTGTTGCATACAATTAGTGGCTTTCCTTTGCTTATTGAACTCACTAACAGGAAGGCTTCACTTTCCATCATAAAGCTCAGAACAAGACTATCCTGGGGATATTATGGGTTAGCTTAGGAGGGGGGAAGCTCTCCTTAGCCTCTTGAGGTGTGATTTGCTTATTTGGTGCATTCAATGAATAAAAGAAAAGAAGGAAAATAAAATAATAAAAAAGTAAGTCTGCTGTCTCTCTGGGCTGGTGTCCTGAAGCAGACCTTGGGCGCAAGCTCTGCAGCCAGTCCCACAACACCCAGAGGAAACTCCACTCCCAGGTGCTCTGACACTCTCAGGATCATAGGTGAGGAGGACCAAACATCTGTTCCAATACTGGGAGTAACTGGGACCTGTGGGACCAGGCACACAGGAACTCCACCAGCAGAGTGGCTCGGGTTCCTTCCAGTCTCTCTGGGCTGGTGTCCTGAGCAGACCTTGGGCCCAGGCTCCACAGCCAGTCCCACAACACTCAGAAGAAGCTGCTGCACTCCCAGGTGCTCTAACAAGCCCAGGGTCACAGGATCCCAGAATCACAGGATCACAGAGACAGCCTGACTCTGAGGAGTTCTGATAAAACTAAGATCACAGGAAGGATTGACTCCAGTCAGATTTAGCAAGGGCAGGTAGCACTAGAGATAACCAGATGGCAGGGGGCAAGCGTAAGAAAATAAACAACACAAACCAAGGTTACTTGGCATCACCAGAACCCAATTCTCCCACCATAGCAAGTCCTGG
>JADRCD010150377.1:0-10516 GCA_019843815.1 Montemys delectorum
GCAAGCACATCATTTCACCTTCCCTGAAACAAATTATGTAAGTTCCAACTGTGTTGCTTCCTCATCAGAATTTGATATCAGTTTTTTTCCATTCTTATAAAGCTGTAGTGGTATCATTTCAGTTTTAATTTGTACTCCTCAGGGATGCTAAACTGATGCTGTGACCTCAGACATCCTGTCATTTGCTTATTCTCAACTTTGTTTCTTCTTTGGTGAAGTGAACATATAGTCCTATGGCCATTTCCTTTTAAATTTTAGATTATTTGATATATTTCTGATCAAAAATAATTGCAGTGATCTCTTAGTATGTTCTGCATGCATTTTTGATATGATATTGTTTCTTAATATACTCTCATGGACTGTAGCTTTTAATTTTAATTTTTAGGAATTATTTCAGTGTGATAAAATATTTTAATACCAATTAATTCTAATCTAACAATACCCTCCATTGATGTGATATATTTTTGTGTAATCTCTAAAACTTTAAGTCTAAATCATGATATTTTCAGTTTTTTTATTCTAAAAGTTGTATATTATCACATTTTATAACCTACTGTTATTTAAAATACATTAATGAATAAATCTGTATATATGTACTTATATAAACTATTCCTTCAAAATGTATACCTTTATATATACATGAATAATTTACCAAAGTACAACATGCTAATATTTCATCAAAACCTCTTTCAAGAATGCTGGAGAGATTCTTCAATGATTAGTAGCTCTTGTCCTCCCAAGATGATCAAAATGAAGTCCCCTCCATCCATATCCGTCAGCTTACAACTGCCTATGTGTACAACGCCAGAAGATTCCATGTTCTCTCCTGGCTTTTTTTGTATATACACGCGGACACACAGACACACAGACATAAAGGCACACACACACACTGGAAAAATCCTAAAAATTGAACTCTCAAAATATACAAACTGTGAAATCTGTAGCATTATTTGGGAGATACAAAGAGGACTTATTATCTCATAAATATTTATGGTAGTTAATCCTATTGGCCAGTTAGCTCTTGGAAATGCTAAACTTACACTTTTTGAGTTAACCGTATCATGTCACAAAGCAAAGTCATTTGGAAATCTTTCACAGGGTATTGCTTCTCACACATTGTACCCATCTCAGTCTGAGCAATGCATTGCGAGTCCCCACAAGCAATTAGAATTATTAATATTCATATGATCAGATGAGGGTCTTAGTGAAAGCCACATATCCATTAAATGCAGGTGATATGATCAAGCAGTCAATGAAGAGCACTGAGAAGTTACCCAGGTTCAGAATTTCTCATTTTGTAGGTTCTGTTTGTTTGCCAGTCAGTATCTTAAAATATAAACTCATTATTTACTTTCTTTTCCATGCTAGATCTCTGTCTTTGTCACCTCTAGAGAAATGCAACTGGCTCAGAATTTACAAGGAACAAAAAACATATTATATTTCTCAATCCACAGACATGTTTTTATATGTTGACATTTCAAATTATGGTGAGCCAGAATTTGTTACATTTTAATATTTATATTGCAATATTTTCTGTTTTTTTCTTATATCATGATGTGACTTGTTTAATTTCATTATATAATCCATGAACTTGTAGAACACAAATGGTGACTTTTTTACTGTCGTGCAGAAAAGTACAGGATGCCTAAGGCCTGCAGCACACATTGCTGTAGACTCCACTGTAAAAGGGAGCTAAGTGAAACCAAAGCATCCTAGGTGTAAACAGGCTACTGGGAACAATCAAGACCTGCCTCATCAAACTAGCAAGCAATTCTGCATACTGCTTCTGCTTGAGTCTTTGCTTCAAGTGCAATATATACCCTAAGACAAATAGGAGTGATAGCCATCTTTCCTCTTTCTGGATCTGGTCAGAATTCCTTTTTTTAAGCACACATCTTAGAACTTTTAAAAGGTATTTTTGCTCTCCTATATCAAAGATTGCTTTTGATCAGTGTAATTAATAGTAATGAAAAGGTCCTTTACTTTATTAACCAGTGTAATTGAAGAGAAAGTAAGACATTTGTAATCTCCAATGATTTTTTCCAAAATATCTTTAAACTAAATTTAAAAAGAGTTTTAATAGTCCTATATTATTGTGAAGCAAGGTTTATATTTAGATGAGTATTAAAATTGCTTAAATAATTTTAGATTTTTTTCACTTTAGATTTAAGTTCATTATTGCAATTAGATCAAATTTGTCATTCAATACCATTATCCTTTTAAAAAAATCACTTATAGTAGTTTTACATTATTGTAGCAAAACATCTTACATAATCCTATTTTTAAAAATCACTCTGAATCAAACTGTCCTCTAAATTTATATATGCATACCATAGATTAGTGAAGGTATGAGATTTACCAGAGAAATGTTTGGACTGTGAACAGCAATTATGACTGAATCTCACAACAGGTCAGACTATAGAGACTATGTGTCTACAGAGTGCTCAGTCACAATGCAACATTGATGCTATGTCCCTTTCCACAAGGCCCAAGGATGGCTGTCAAAGAGAGGATGTGGGGCAGCGTCAGGCAGTGGTCTGCTCAGGTAACTTAGGCTCAGTCCAGTATTTGGCTTTGAGCCCTGGAGCCCCTGTAGACAATTTCTGCTTGCAGAGGGCAGAAGAATCTTGACCATAACTCCTGAGTCTTTGGTTCCTGTTTCAGTCACAACCCCTCACAGCTGCCCCTGCAGACAATGCCTCAAGCTCCTAGCATTCTAGCCTGACCCTATCCTCAGTCATGTGACCACAACCCAGACATGCCACACCCCATACAATGTAAGGGATAGTTTTCTCTTTGTCTCTGCTCTCCCTCTCTTGTCTCTCCCCTTTCTTGCTCTTTGTTCCTCTCTTGCTTTCTTCCTTTCCTTCTCTTTCTCTCCTCTTCTCCTTTCCTTCTCTCTACTTGACCAGCCTATTTTCTCTTTCCTATAATAAAATATCTCATTTATACATTGTCTCCTTTTTAACTAATGTGCCCTGGAGCCACAGATCAATACTGGGGAGAGAAAGAGCTCCAGGCCTCAGCAACAGGCCCTGCCTTTGGTACAAGAAGAAGAAGGGAAGAAGATCTAGAAGTCAAAAAGACTAGACAGAATCAGTGTCTTCTGATCAGACAGGACTGAACTCATGAGCTCATAGGAACTGAGCTTGCCTTCACAAAACCTGTGCAGATCACGCCTGTCAGCATTCCATCACTGATCATGGCCGGACAAGAACTCATGAGGGCCACCCATGACTGAGGAGCTATTGTCAGCTGATGGCTTCTAGGAAAGGAAGAATGTGGTTTCAGGTATAGACGTGGTTTCAGGTCTGGATAGCCCCACACTTGTGAGTACGTATAAGCAGCATATTTGGGCAGTAATTTAGCAGCAGGTGAGGAAGTCAAAACTTGATCTTGGGGTAGGGAGGAGAATTATGGATAAGTGAGTCAGATTAAAATATACACAAGAAATTCTGAATGGGTTGGTAGATTGTGGATAAAAAAAGAAAATGTTATTCTGTCTGACTATATTGGAAGTTTCAGTATTCAGTTGGTTGTCCCATTTCTGTAGGGCTGGATGTCACTATTTGCTATCCAGAGATGAGGGCACAGGAAGCTGCTCACTTCATTGTAGCAAGAAAGCAAAAAAAAAAAAAAAAAAAAAAATCCAAAGGACCATCATCCTATTATTCCCATTGAAGACACCCACAAAGTCTGACTAGCTTTTAGTAGATACTAATCTTTATATCAGCCCCTAATAACTGCAAGCTAAAGATAAAACATTTAACCCATTGGGTCTTTGGGGGATATTTAAAATATCAACCATAGCATCCTTGATAGTATTTTAATCTTTGCATGCTTCTCAAAAAGATGTGAGATCTCTTAAAGGTCAAATTGTGTGGTCCTTCACGCATAAGATGCACACTGAAATAGATGTTCTGTTCTAAGTGCTGGATTTAGCCTTGTTTCCTTAGAAGGACAATCAAGGCCTATTTGTTTGTTGATTTCTTGAGTGTCTATCATGAAGGGTCATTACAACAAGGCAGGTCACTCTAAATTAAGAGAAATCAATAACTTACAGTCTTGACAGCAAAAGTAACATTGTGGTTTTGGGAAAAAATGAATGTAACAAGAATAAACTAGATTTCCACATTCCATAATAATGAAAAATATGCTTATATTTTAAACTGAAAATAATAAAGGCAAATAATCTTCAATTTTTTCCCTCAATATAAAATTTTGTTGTGTTTCAAGATTACGGTTTCATTTTAGTATTAGAGAGTACCTGTGTGTATGTGGGGAGGGGAGTGTGTGTTATTGAGGTTGCTCACCCCTTTGCCACTTCTTGAATTCTTTTATGAATGAAATGAAACAGTATTCGAATAGAAACTCAAAGACAATTTATTGCACTTAGAGGAGACAGGGAGTGGTAAATGTGTGAGGGAGACATTATAGAAGGTAGGAGGATAAAATTACTTTTAACTTACTTTAAAGGACAAGGTAGGATCATTGGGAAAAAAGAACTAGGTTTTTTGTTCCTAGAAGATTTTATTGAAGGGACAAAATTGTTCTCCTTCTATGACATTAAGGGCATTCAGTGTGACAACAGCCTTCCACATTTCTTCTGACCAAGCAAAGAGGGAGTATAAAGTATTTTCTGGTAGCCTAATATTATTATCTGCTAAGAGTAGTTCTGGGCACCTAGAATTTAGGAAGAGTTCAAAGCAGGAAACAGCAATAGTTCATTATACAAATTATTAGAAGTTTACTTCTTAACGCTATCATCACTGGTCCAGAAAGGTATAGTTGGAAGTGTTATTATAGTTGGTTTTGCTGACTTTGTGTAAGTTTAAGGCCCCTTCTGTCTTCGCCTTTAAGTTTGCAATAGATAAAATCAGCCTGTGTGACTTCATTGCCTAGTGGCTGTCCAATACCTGTTCACTGAATGAAGTCGTTGTGAGTCTGGTTTAGGATGGAGCTGGGAGTGAGAGAAAGAGAGTGCCAATGACTGGAGGATCAGCTTATAATAGTATTTATTCATAAAACAAATAGAAAGTGAAATGGGAACGCATTCATTCACACACTCGCTTCACTCACCTCAGGTCTGGCCTATGTGGCTTTGATGGCTGCACAGGCAAGGCCTGCGATATTTCCTGCTGTGTTTCAGACCTCCACTGGAGCCTTGGTGCAGAGTTGCGGTGTCTGGAATTGATGGGCCGGCCAGCTCTGAGGATGAGCTGGTCTCCGCCCAAAGTGTCTCCATAGGGCCCCAGGACCTGGGCAAGTTGCATTTGCCAGACCAGGGTTTTTAAGTCCCTTTCAGGTCAGGCATTCAGCATTACTTTATCTGGCTTTTGGCCCTATCACCTCCATTCACACACTCGTAGCTTGGTTTTCATGGTAACATTTTAGCCAATCAAAATTGAGGCGTTCACTTAGGGTATTTACCTTATCACATCATACACAATCACACACACACACACACACACACACACACACACACACACACACACACTGGGCTGGGTTACATTTGTCATTTCTTTTATATTGCTTAAATTTGTTCTTTACAGTAGTGAAAAGCTGGTGCTTGGAGAGGAGTTACAAATAGCTTGGGGATTTTTTATTGTAGTTCTTGAAACCTACTTTCCTGCCAGAGTATTGCTAACCACTGATCTTAAAGTTTGTAACAGAAGAGAGTGAAACATCTATATTTATATGTCTTAAATTGTGTCTTTCTTCTTAACCAGCTTCCAAGGGCACATGTGTGTCTGTCTTTTAATCATAGAGTTGTTGAGAAGTACTCTACTCACAGATGATTTTAGTCTTTTGTGAACTTTAACCATAAATTAGTATTTTTAAATAATGATTTTATTTATTTATATTCCAGATATTGCCATCCCCCTGTTGGTTCTCCCTCCCACAGTTCTTCATCCTATCCACCTTCCAGTTAGCCTTTGAGTGATCTCCCTCTCCCGTAAGCCCCAGGCATCCCCCTTCCCTGAGGCCTCAATTCTCTACGGGATTAGGTATATCTTCTACAACTGTAGCCAGACAAGGCAGTCCTCTGCTACATATGTGTGGGGGTCTCAGACCAGCCTCTGTATGCTCTTTGATTGGTGGCTTAGTCTCTGGGAGATCTCAGAAGTTCAGGTTATCTGAAACAGTTGGTTGTCATTACCTTCCACTCATTCTATTCTTCCCCTAACTCTTCCATTGGGGCCCCTGAGCTCAGTCTAATATTCGGCTGTGTGTATCTGCATCTGTCTCCTTTAGCTGCTGATAGAGACTCACAGAGGAGAGCCATGCTACGCTGCTGTCTGCAAGTATAACATAGCACCAGTAAGAGTGTCAAAATTTGGTGACCACTCATGAGATGGTTCCCAAGTTGTGCCAATCAATTGACAGCTTTTCTTCAGTCTCATGTTCCACTATACCACAAAGACACGTGCTGCATTATGTTCATAGGGGCCTTATTCATAATAGCCAGATGCTGGAAGCAACTCAGATGTCCTTCAACTGAAGAATGGATATGGAAAATGTGGTTCATTTAGACAATGGAATACTCTTCAGCTAGTAAAAATGAGAACATCATGAATTTTGTAGACAAATGGATGGACTTAGAAAATATCATCCTGAGTGAGCTAACTCAGACCCTAAAGGACATGCATGGTATGTACTCCTTGATAAGTGAATACTAGACAAAAAAATAGAGAATGACCATGATATACCTTACTGACCCCAAGAAGTTAAACAAGAAGGAAGGCCCAAGAGGGGATGCTTCAATACCACTTAGAAGGGTGAAAAAAACAATCACAGAAGGCAGAGGAATGGAGGGAAAGAATAGTGGTAAAGGGAAAGTGAGGCAAGATCACATCTTGGGAGGGTGGACAGGAGAGAAGCCCAGAGGGCCAGGAGAATGAATGGAAATAGTCAGCTTCTGGGGTTTGGAGATGGGGGACCGTCTAGAAAGTCCCAGAGGCCTGGGGTGTGATAGACTACCAGGACTTAATGGAGGTGACCTCAGTCAAAATGGCCAACAGTGAGGAGAGGGAACCTGAAGAGACCATCTCCAGCAGATAGGGCTAGGTGGAGGGACCTGGTTACCAATGCACTATCAAAATTTCTGACCCAGAATTGTTCCTGTCTAAAAGAGATACAGGGATAAAAATGAAGTAGAAACCATAAATTATTAAATATTGAAATAAGTTAAAATATACAATTGTGTATTTTCAAAATGAGGAGTTAAGATGGCCCCATTCAAACTTTAATATATTTTTCATATTTAAATTATGTAATGATATATTTATGGAATATTTAATTCCAACTACCCACATCTGTTCATATAATACCCCTTTTAGTCACTCCACATAAACGTACTTCTGCTCATAGTTTCCTCTTTATCTGGTAAAGTTAGGTATTTTGACATGAATGTTTGAATTATTTACCAGTGAGTACAATTTGAAACTGTGTTAACTCTTATTTAACTTAGAATTTTCAGTGCTATGCTGGTCAGTGCATATTGAGTACATATGAATTTAATGTAACATGTTTGGTTTTTCAAATCCAGAGAGTATTGCGCTTCACATATATCTAAAAGGTATCAGGTCTTTATTACATACCATTTTTCTATCCAACTGTACTACTCTATCTTTTGATTCTGATACCCAGTTCTTCTGTCCTGAGTCATTGTATCTTACCTCTTGTGCATTTTCCTGTCTTGGTGATTTTAGTTATAGTTTCAACCTTGTAGTTGATGTACTTTCCCTCTCTCCACCTCCATTCCAGGCCTATCATGAACATGGACATGTATTTTCACACTGGAATCAGTTTTATTATGTAAATAACATGCAAAGGTTAATCATGTGAATCAACAAAAGGCATTAGAATATTAAAATCTTATGGTTTGCATATTATATCATATGGGTTTATAAGACTTAAATATTAAAAAAAATACTATACTAATAATAGTCAAGATAAAATAACATTTCTCTTCCATCCTTGTTCATTTTCTCCTTTATCCTTCTTCCTCCTTTTTCTTTTTTCTTATTTTTTCCTTGAGTTTATATACTTTTGATGTTTATTAATGATTCTTTGTTAATTTTAATTTTTTCAAATCTATGTTTATTGATGGTTCTTAAGCACTATAACATCCCTTTTATCCCACCAGCCACCATAGGTAGTACAAAAGAAAGGACAGAGGAGAAATTGACCTGTTGGGAAAGGGTTCTTTTTAGTAAATCCAATCTGGGTAATCAGGAAATCAGTTTCATTCACAGGAGTTAGCAGCAGCAGTAGCTCAGTCCACTCATGCTTTATGGATATACCAGCAGCCCAGTTTCATAGAATCAGGTTAGCAGCAGCAATGGCATGACCTAGCAGGAACAACCAGGCCTCAGCCTCAGCACAAGTCAGCAGGTGGAACCAGGGAGGAATGACAGGAAAAGTTCTCCACTGTGTCTCTCTCAGAGAAGTGAAGTTCAACCAAAAAGTGAGACCAGTAAGCATTGCACAGCTAGCTCTGTAAGCAAGCCATGCTCAACCTCTCACTGTCTATCCAGTTCTATTTATACTTCCTTCAAACATCTAGCATCCTCCACAGGACTTGCCTCACCACTTGTCATGTCTTGCCTCAGCTGACATCACTCTGCCAATCAGCCCAAGTCTGTGGAAGCAGCAAGAAACTCCAGCATACCACTAGAAGTTTTTTAATGCATTTCTCTCTACAGAGTCCCTACAAATGGAGCTCAACTATACAGTGTAAGGCAGACCACTATATGCATTTTGTTAGCAAATAATCCTTGATCATATATCCCTTCACATGTTTGCTTTAGCAGAACATCCTCTCTCCTGTGTCTGCTTTAGTGAAATGTTCCTTCATGAGTCTGCCTTAGCCTTTCCCCTTTGTCCACTTCAGAAAAACATTCCTTCACATGTTTGTTCCAGCAAAACACCATCCAACACAACTGACTTTCCAAAGAACCCTTAAGTTTCCACTTCAATTCTTTTGTTTTTGGTAGATGAACCAATCATTCATTACTATGCAGATTTTTCTTTCTTTTAGTGTGACCAAAGTCCAAGCTTCCTTCAGTGAGTCCTCCCAGTAGGTATTTCTTGGGCTCAGTCTCTAGAGCCAAGAGAAATAACTTGCAACCACAAGTCTAGAGCCTATTACTGTGAGTCCTTCTGTTTAGCTGTGTCCACCAAAGGTTCATTATAGGATGTCACATCTTACTATTCATTTATTTGTTTTTCTAGTTAAACATTTCACAACAAATAACTGCATCATCCGGGATGTTTCTATGTCCTCCGCTGAGGTACTCTATCAAGTTCATTGTTTTCATAGAATGTTTGCTTGGTTCTTCAGCTAAGAACATATTGTTAAAAATAATATATGGAACTTCTATGTCCATAAATACTTTCCTTCATAAATGGAAAATAATAAAAATACTCTTGTACTAAATTTTACTTTTTTCCAATAATATACTTATTGAAATAATTACTTCTTTCTACATACTATGTAGATATGATATGTAGACATATTCTATGTCTTATAGCCTTTAAGATTTGCTTTGCTTTACAGCAACGTTGCCGTGATTGACTTGGTACATTCTACTTGACCAAACTTGATCAACAAAGTAAGCCCTTTGAAGCTGGTTACTCTTTACTTAAGAGAGTCACTCAAACAATTATTAAGTAAGCTTTTTTTGCCTGCTTTCAATAAGAATTTATTGTCTATTGGATCATTCACAGTCTCTGAATATGCAATTAACCATTCATAAAAATATATCCCTTTTATTGTAAGAGTACAGGGTGATGTGTTCATAAAAATAAATAGAGAAGGGGGGTATGTTATATGGGAGTGTGTGATGAGGTATGGGGATAGGGGTTATCTCAGTGGGCCCATGCTGAGGTATCCCTTCCCCCTGAGGGACTAGCCACACAATGATATAGTATAGAATAGAGTTTATTCAGAGCATGGGCAGGAGTTAAGAGGGTAGTAGAGGCAGAGAAATGCAGAGAGATAGAAGAGGAGAGAGAGAAGAGAAGTAGAGGCTGGCCATGAGCATGTAGAAAGAGGGAGAAGGGAATGAGGAAGGAAGGGGAGAAGGGTGAGGTGACAGGGAGAGAACCAAAAAGGAAGGAAGAGACCAAGAGAGGAAGAGAACAAGAGAGAGAGGAGGGGGCAAGCAGCCCCATTTATTGTAGGATCAGGTCTACCTGGTTGTTGCCAGGTAACTGTGGGGTGGAGCATACCTGGCTCTTGCCAGGTAACTATGGGGTGGAGTTTTGACAGAATGTTAACACAGGGTACCAAACTTTCAGTTCCAGCAACATGTTTCTAATTATTTATACAATGTTGTTGAGCAGAGTAGGAAGCATCAGGCTTATAATGGGAGTGGTATTTTTATAGACCAAATGTAATTATTTTTATGTTCTTTGTGTTTGTCCCTCTTTCTGTGCTTATGTTTATTTGGGTATACATGTACAAATGGATCCATTCATATATGTCTATGCTTGTGTACAAGTGTATGTG
>JADRCD010150380.1:0-10153 GCA_019843815.1 Montemys delectorum
AAAAAAAAAAACCATCACTGCCACACTAGTAAAGTAATGTCTTTGTTTCTGACAGTGCTACACCGCGGTCTCTTGATTGTATTCGCTTGGATACATTTTATGGAATTTGGAGACTGTCGCCTTCACCTGGCAAGGACCAAGGGTCTAAACCACAGTATTTGATTTCTAGTTATGTATATTTTAGAAATTTATTTGCTACAACATATTCACATTTTTAATATGAGCAAAGTATTTTCATTGGTCTAGTTTAATGACAGAATTGAAAATACAGCATACAAAAATTTGACAAAAATTATTCAAATATTTTTCTAATCTAATTGAATGTCTTTTTTTGGGGGGGGGAGAATGATAAAGATATTGAAAAACTTTCCGTTTAAAATTGACTTCCAGAATACAGTTTAATTTCCAGAAAAGTTAAATAGCAAACCATGGTGGAATGATTTCAATGTTAAAAAACACTTTAAACCAAAACATTAACTTTTTGCCCTGGATTTTGCCTTCTGTTGAGATTTGGTGAAAGCTATTATCAAACAGAGTTTAAAAATTATTTAGGGTTTCCTTCACATTAGAGTTCAAAGTCTTATACTGCTATCTAGCGGCCGTATAGAGTAATTAAAAGTTATTTAATCCTCTCACACAAAATACTTACATTATATTTGAAAAATCACTAGAATTGGCTTACTGATAACCTCCTGAGAGGAGCAATTCAAAAGCCTATCTGATTCATTTACAGAGGACAGTGTGTACATTATTTTATTTTAAATGCTCTGCTTTAAGAAGCAACATATCGTGATTGTGATAAAATGATGTTTAATATGGAAACAGTAAACAAAAATGGCTGACAATTCCTGTAACCATGTTTAAATAATTATTTAGTTTATATTATCACAAAATTACATTTGCAGAGAATAGAGCGCCAACCAGCAACTACAAACACTCAGAAAACAGAGACAGGAGGCTCAGGACTTGCAGGCCAACTCAGTAAAGCAGAAGTCAAATGACCACATAATTCTTTTAAAGCATGGATTTTTCTATTTTTCCTGAATACATTGTAGATTATTGTTGATCTCAGTAACTTTGTGAATTTTCATTCATTTTTATTCAGAAATTGTTAGTGGCGATAATTATGGGATTATATTATAGATCAAGTGAATTTTAGGACACAAAAAGTTCTAAAAAAATTATAATGAAATGGTAATCATTTCATCATGTTATTCATATAAAGAAAAGTCACGTTTTTAAAGGATGAAATATCATACCACTTGAGTTATATATAGTGAAAAAATTAAAGGAAAGTAAGTAAGGTTAGTATTCAACAGGGAAAATGTGTCCATTAGTAGGCTTCTACTATGTAGTAAATCATATGCAAGTCACATATTTCTCAATAAAATATTATTGAATGTTTTAATCATAATTTCATTCCTCAATGTTAAAATGTGACATGATTATTACAGTTATTATTTTGGGTCCCTCATAGACTTCCTTTTATTGAGTGCACTGGAATCAAATCAAAATTGTATATATAGCATATATATAGCATATATATATATCATATAATGTATGTGCATAATGTATTTATTTATACATTTATATTATATATGTGAAATATATACTATATCTCATATATTATATCATGTATAATATAAAATTATATAATAAAATAGTGACTATATAATAAAATATGGTATAGTATATAGTATATAAATATAAGGAAGATATTGTATCAACCTTTGTAGAAAAGATCAAATTAGGAGGAAATAGCACTTTCTGTAACGTGGAGAGTTTTCGCCACTTTCATACACATGTTCAAATCTTATGGTGCATGTGCCAAGGTTGCTCTTCCTTTTTACATTGGACACCTGTCTCTGGCTGCACACCTGTCCCCTTTCACAGACTGAATGTATTCACAGACATAACCAACAGAATTTGTGCTGCTACACAGGTAAGATGGAAAATGTTTAGTTCCTGTCTTAGGGTAGTTTAGTGCTGATCACCCTGACAACATCCTTAGAAGCTCAATATTTGCTACCACAAAGTCATTCTGTGTTTAAATCATATGCAAGTCACATATTTCTCAATAAAATATTATTGAATGTTTTAATCATAATTTCATTCCTCAATGTTAAAATGTGACAGGGTTATTACAGTTATTATTTTGGGTCCCTCATAGACTTCCTTTTATTGATTGTACTGGAATCAAATCAAAATTATGATTTGAAGTTTGCATAAATTTATGCCCACTAGCCATTCAGATATCATTCCCTAACATTGTACAACAATAAAAAATTATACAACAGTAAAAAGAATCATTTAATAATTTTCAGTAAAACAGAAATCACATGCATGTGACAAAGGAGCTCCATGACAGGACTAATAATTACCTTAGCAGTATCCTAACACATCCTAAGTCGTGTGTCATCAACTAACTACCTCATCTAATATTATATGAGAGTAGCTATTCCAAAGCCATTGAACTGTGCAGCAAAACCTAACTTAAAATGTTTGGCAAGATCTTTGGACGATATTCATTGGGCCACTAATTACAGATGTTAACAGATTTCATGTGAAACAATCATCTGTTTACATCAATTAGAGGGTCATTCTCTCAGCCCCATCCTTTATGAACATCATACAAATATGGAGCATAATCGTGAACAGTGCCATATGAAATGCATTCAGAAGAAACGTTAAAATGACCTTGTCACATGTGTGTTGTTTGTAGAATAATATGAATGAGCAAGTTATCCTCAGAATGAATAAAAAAACCATATATACACTTCAAACTAAAAAATGTATTTAGTAACAATCTTCTTTAAAATCTCCCAAGGCTGGGACTATAGCTGAGCTGCAGCATGTGCCACGCCCCGAGTTTGATTGCCAAACATCACATAAAACAATATTTGTTAGTGCACATCTAGACTTGTATCACTTAAGACAAAGAGAAGCTTAGTGTCATCCTTGATTAGATTCAGCACAGTTTGGGCAATATGTGACCCAATCTCAAAAATTAAATAAAAGATGAAAAAAAGAGCAACAACAATAACAGCAAAAGATTTCCATGATTTGCTGTGATCATTCCAAGATTGTTCATCCTAAACACACAAACCTTCATGTGTGAGTGTGTACACATTCGAACACATACACACACACACCTATACAAGTACACAATTATTACTTATTGATAAAATAAATTTTAAAATGATTTCTAGAGACTGGGAGTGTACAGTCAAGAACCCCATTCCTGGTGTTTGCTAACTAGCTCATGATAGCGAATTTATGAGGTCCAGGACAATCATGACAATGTCTCAAAGGAGGTGGTCACTGTTCCTGAGGATTATATGGAAGGTTGTCCTCCAGCCTCCACACATGTACATGCAAACATGCACGCACATACACACACACACACACACACACACACACACACACACACTGATATGGATGACAGGCTTATTCTATGACAGGGTTCAAACTGGCAGCCCAGGAGACAAGGTTTAAGAACTGGGCAAGTCCAGGAAAGCCCAGGCAAGTCAGTTAGTTAAGAAAGAAAGAAAGAAAGAAAGAAAGAAAGAAAGAAAGAAAGAAAGAAAGAAAGAAAGAAAGAAAGAAAGAAAAACAGGATTCCTCAGCAACACTCTCCAGCCAGCCTCTACACCCTGGTAATGGTTTCTGAATGACTAGAAATAGAGTAAGGCAAGGCATACGTACACTGGGATTTCCCTAACGTGCTTTAAATGGGACCTGCAAGCTCACTTGGTCATCTCTCCATTTTGGAATGAGAGCCTCCACTCCCACCCTGTATGCTGGATTTCTGCAGAATAACATGCTCCTTGCTTTTTGCATATTATTTAAGTCTGGAGTATCATCTAAATGTAAGAATCTGGACCCTTACAGATTAGGAGCTCATCTGGGATTCACTGGCGACCCCCTGACCCAAATAGTGGAGTGCTTTATTTTTCTGATTGGTAAATCCAGGTGCCCAGTTTTCTTTTGTCTTGTCAATATCCGTGTTTCTATTTTGAGTTTAATCTTTTTCAGGTTTAATCTGGAGGCCAAGAGGGGCAAAGCAGACACCTATTTTGTTATCTGCCCAGGGGCAACAAAGGATGTTCCTGATCCCCTATCAGAAGCAGGAGAATTTGCTAGTTTTTGGCTATGGGTCTGTGGGTCTCCTGTGCACAAGGAGGAAGATTATCTGAGACAGCCTTTTTGTTTTGTTTTCTTTTGCCTTGGGAACATCCTTCTGTGTCTGTCTGTATGTACTCTGTTTGTGCCTTTTTGTCCTCTCATACAAATTTTTCTTTGATTCCTAAGATGGGACAGGCACAGAGCACCCACTGAGCTTGGTCTTGAACAATTTTAAGGACTTCTGCCAAGCTGCAGAAGTCTGGTTGTTCATCCCCACAAACTAACCATCTTTTGCAGGAACAAATGGCCCACTTATAAATTAGAAAGTCTTGAGGAGGGAACTTTTCATCTTCCCACCATTTACATGGTGAAGATTGTAATTTATGAGGCCAGGGGCCAACTGGACCAAGTGCCATATATCACCGCATGGCAATACCTGGTCAATAAGGCAGACCCCTGTTTGGATGAGACCTTTTATGTTACCAGCCTTCCTGTGCCCTGTCCTTCTTCCTCTTCCCTGCCTTGCTCCTCTCTTCTGCTTCCAAGGAAGATCTCTGCTTTATTATGGATCTTCCTATCACTACCCCTGCCCAACATTTGCAGCCAGAGGGAGAAGCAGTACCTCACTCTACTAATTTTTCTGACTCCACTTGGAGTCCACTTGACACTTGACCAGTACTGTCCAGACATCCCCAAGGTCTGGGCAGAAAAAAATCCAATGAGACTTGCCTGACATCATGCCCCAGTTGTAGTTCATTTAAAAACTGGGGCTACTCCAACCTGAATCAGGCAAATACCCAAGCCCAGAGAAGCCAGAAAAAAGTTCTCCCCCTCACATTAATCAGCTCTGGGAGGCAGGGATTCTGATTCCTTACTAATTAGCATGGAACATTCCCCTCCTTCCAGTCAAGAAGCCCTATTCTAACATCTATCGACCTGTGCAGGATTTAAGGGGGGTAAATAAGCAGATGGAAGACATCTAACCCATAGTTCCAAACCTATAATGCCCTGCTGAGCAGCCTCCCTCCCAAGCACAGAATGTATACTGTGTTTGACCTGAAGAATGCCTTCTACAAACTGCCCCTAGCACACAAAAACTAGATTCTATTTGCCTTTGAATGGCAAGACTTGGAGAGAGGCTTCAACAGACAACTGACTTGGATTCACCTACCTCAATGATTCAAAAACTCACCCACTGTCTTTCTCAAGGCACTGCAACAGGATTTGGATGTGTTCTAGTGATTCTATTCCCAAATACTGGTGCTCCAGTATGTAGATGACATCCTGATTGTGGGCCTCCTACTTGGAGACATGTCAGAAGGGCACATAAGACCTGCTACAAGAGCTGAGTCAACTTGGTTACTGAGTGTCTGCTAAGAAAACTTAGCCTTGTCAACTTGAGGTCACCTTTCTGCGGTACATACCTAAGGAGGGCCCATGTATGCTGTCGAATGCCCAGAAGCAAACTTTCCTTCGCATCCCAATTCTATCAACACAAAGGCAAGTGGAGGAATTTCTGGGATCTGCCAGGCTTTATAGACTCTGGGTGCCAGGGTTTGCTGAGATATCCAAACCATTATATGAGGCTACCAGAGGCCAAAAAGACAAAATAGAATAGACCCCTGAGATGGAAATGGCTTTCAAGACTCTAAGAAGTTGGAGGCACCAGCCTTGGCCCTCCAGGACATTGACAAACCTGTTCACTTAGTTGTGGATGAGAGAAAGGAGATCACAAAGGGGTCCTCACCCAAGTTTGGGAGACTTGGAAAAGACCTATGGCTTATTAATCTAAGAAGCTGAACCCAGTGGTCCAAGGATGGTCAGCCTGTCTCTGTATCATAGCTGATGCTGGCCTGTAACTGAAGGATGCTGAAAAAATAACCATGGGGTAGAAACTTGTTATCACTATCCCCCATGTTATTCAGGGAATCCATCTAGCTGGTGGCTGTCCAATGACAGACTGGTGCACTTTCAGGCTCTACTTTTGAATCCCCCTTGCATAAGATAAAACTCATCATCTGCCCTAAACCCAACCACCCTGCTACCTGACTTGTCCTCAGATGTGCAGCATGATTGTTCTATAGTTCCTGGGCACATTCAGAATATCAGGCTGGACTTGACTGACATCCCCTGGTCAGATGCGGATTATATCTACCTCATGGATGACAGCAGCTTTAATATGGAATTGGGTATGCAAAGGTAGCTGTAGTGACCTTGGACTCTGTTATTTGGGCAGCTACTTTGCTGCCAGGAACTTCAACCCAGACAGCTGAACTAAAAGTTCTAACCCAAACTTTAAAACTGGCAAAAGGGGCCATAACTAACATCTACACTGACAACAGATATGCCTTTGCTACAGCTCATGTGTTTGGGTCGATAAACCAAGAAAAGGGATTATTGACTGCTAAAAGAAAAACCATCAAAAATAAGGAAAGAATATTTGCTTTATTGGACACATTATGCCCAGAGTTTACTACCCCAGGCCACACAAAGGGATATCAGAAATAGCCTGAGGGAACAAACTAGTTGACAAAGCCATAAGGGAGGCCACCCAAGCTTCCACTACCAACATCCTGGTAGCTTTTCTATCCCGTGTGCTTCCAGCCATACCTTAATATACCGCTAAAGATAAATGAGATCAGGGGAAATGCCAAAAAGTTTACAAAAGAGATGGATAGCTACTGACCACTGAAGGCTGTATCATCCTACCTAGGAAGTTTGCTAAGCAACTCATCCATCAGATTCATCAAACTTCATACCTATGTTACTGAAAACTGAAGAAATGGCCAGGAGGGGCAAGGTACAAAATATCTGACTTAGTAAACTTGTTTTATCAGGTAATCTCACACTTCGGGACCTGACAGGCTGTGAACCCCACAGGCCCCAATTAAGGAGACACTCCAGGAACCAAAATCAGGAGTCAATGGCCAGGGCATAATTGGGAAAAAGACTATAAAGAAATTAAACCTGGAACATATGGCTTTAAGGATTTTCTAGTTTTTAATAGATACCTTTTCAGGTTTGGTAGAAACCTATCCTACAAGGAAGGAGACTGTCATCACTGTAGCAAGGACACTCCTAGAAGGTATCACACCCAGGTATGGTCTGCCTACCCTACTTGGGTCTGACAGTGGACCAGCATTCATTTCTCAGATAACTCAATCTTTAGCACAGGTTCTGAGGACCAATTGGAAATTACATTGTACATACAGACCCCAGAGTTTTTAGGGCACTTAGAAAGGGTGAATTAGACCCTGAAGGAGGCCTCGACCAAATTAACCCTTAAAACTGGCAGTGACTGGGTGTCCCTCCTACCTTATGCCTTATGTAGGGCCAAGAACACCCCCTATACTTTAGGTCTCACCTCCTTTCAGATCCTATATGGGAGGACCCTTCCCATGCTGCCTAACCTCCAGTCTATATCTAGCTGAGTATGACCAACATAAGTTTTTAAAATCCTTGGAAGCCCTCCATAGGATCCAAAAGCAACTCTGGCCTGCCATCCTCTGGGTTTATCAGTCTGCTCTTCCCCATAACCCACTCTGCTTTGAATCAGGTGGTGAAGTCTGGATTGAGAGACATAACTAAAAGACTCTGAAAATGTGCTGGAAAGGACTCCACACTGTAACCCTGACCATGCCAATGTCTGATAAAATGGGAAGTATCTAGACATGGATATACCATTCCCATGTTAAGCCTGTCAGAAGAGAAACCATCCAGCCATTGAGATCTCAGCAGAAGAGACTTCCATATGAACAGTCACAAGAACAATGAAAAGTTACCCCATATCCTGTAGATCCACTGAAACTGTGACTCTAGCACTCCTGATCCTGCTTGTTTACTGGTCATGCTGTTGTGAGAATTAAGACTGCCAACTCTAGCTCATCTCTTGGCTCCCCCAGGCACCTGGTTCCCTGATCTTTATGTAGACCTCTGTAACATAGGGATGGGGAATAGGGGATGGGACTCCTTGGATCAATAGCCCTTTCCTGGTTATGGTTGCATCTCACCTGGGACCTGAAGGAACACAGGGTCTCAGGCCTTTTACATCTGCCCAGGGCATTCTTGGGATCAGAGCCAGTGAACCAAATGTGGAGGTTCAGAGTTTTTTTTCTGTGCAGCATGGAAATGTAAATCTACTGGGTGGATAAGTTGGAAGTATAAGACCCCGACCCTCAGGATTGATCTTCAATTAGTCCCTCAAGGTGAGTTGCTAAGAAGGCAACCCCAAATAGCTATTACAAGCAGTTTTTATACTTTTTAGGGGAACAGGTTACATCAGCAAGATTACAATTCATACGTATTGGCTAAGAATATTGACCTTTAAGTCTATTGGCTAACAAGCATGACACACACATTTGAACTCTATCCGGGACTTTCCAGAGTGTCAGGTAACTATTGGTTAGTAAATTCTGAGAATTTTTTACTCAAGAATGTTCCGTGGGTAGAGGATGGAACTTGAGATTTTCTCTCTGGGGTCTTGCTAAGGCAGGACCAACTGAGAGGCATAGGCCTCAGGAAGTGCAGGGGAGTACTGCAGGGACAGGAACCTCTCAGCCTCCGAGTGACAGAGCTGGATCAGAGTCTGTCTTTGGCCCCTCCCTGCCAGCAGAGGGCCTGCATCCAGGGCGGGCTTCAGTCCCAGGAATCAGGCGGGACCAGCTGGGAGGCATAGGCCTCAGGAATTGCAGGGGAGTCACAGAACTGCAGGGACAGGAACCTCTCAGCTTCGGAGTGACAGAGCTGGATCAATGACCATCTCTGCCCCCTCCCTGCTAGGGGAGGGCTTCCCTCCAAGGCAGGCTTCAGCCCAAGGACTCTGGTGAGATCCACAATTTTCTCTCTGGGGTCTTGCTAAGGCAGGACCAGCCAGGAGGCATAGCCCTCAGGAAGTGCAGGGGAGTCGCAGAACTGCAGGGACAGGAACCTCTCAGATTCTGAGTAACAGAGCTGGATCAATGACCATCTCTGCCCCCTCCCTGCTAGGGGAGGGCTTCCCTCCAGGGCAGGCTTCAGCCCAAGGACTCAGGTGAGATCCGCCATTTCCTCTCTGGTGACTTCCTAAGGCGGAACCAGCTGGGAGGCACAGGCCTCAGGAGTGGAAGGGGAGTTGCAAGGTAGCAAGGAAAGGTCAAGCTCTAGTCAGAGACACCAAGAACTTCTAAAACCAGAGATCAAGAGATGGCGAAATGCAAATGCAAGAATCATACCAACAGAAACCAAAGCTGCTTGGCTTCACCAGAACCTAGTACTCCCACCTCAGCAAGCCCTGGATATCCCAAAACACCAGAAAAGCAAGATTTGGATCTAAAAACTCATCTCACAATGCTGATAGAGGAAGGTAAGAAGGACATGAATAACTCCCTTAAAGAAATACAGGAGAAAACAGATAAAGAGGTGCAAGGCCTTAAAGAGGAAACAAAAAAATCCCATAAAGAATTACAGGAGATCACAAGTAAACAAATAGAAGCCCTTAAAGAGCAAACCCAAAAATCCCTTAAGGAATTGCAGGAAAACACAAACAAACAGATCAAGGAACTGAGTAAAACCATTCAGGACCTAAAAATGGAAGTAGAAACAAAAAAGAAATCACAAAAGGAGACAACCATGGAGTTAGAAATCTTAGGGGAAAAGTCAAGAAACATAGATGCAAGCATCACCAACAGAATACAAGAGATAGAAGAGAGAATCTCAGGGGCAGATGATAACATGGACAACATTGACAGAACAAACAAAGAAAATGCAAAATGCAAAAAGACCCTAATTCAAAACATCCAGGAAATCCAGGACACAATGAGAAGACCAAACTTAAGGATAATAGGTATAGAAGAGAGTGAAGACCTCCAACTTAAGGGGCCAGTAAATATCTTCAACAAAATTATAGAAGAAAACTTCCCTAACCTAAAGAAAGAGTTGCCCATGAACATACAAGAAGCCTACAGAACTCCAAATAGACTGGACCAGAAAAGAAATTCTTCCCGCCACATAATAGTCAAAACACCAAATGCACAAAACAAAGAAAGAATAC
>JADRCD010150388.1:0-17096 GCA_019843815.1 Montemys delectorum
TTTCCAAAGCTGGCATTACATCTGAACCATCTAAAAACTGGTGACAAGGCTGAGAATCTTGAGTTAAAACAACAGCAGCAAACTAAAAGTGATTCTGACAGCCATTCATGACCACATGGGTGTTGAGGCTGGTGCCAAAGCAAGTTTTAAGTGAAGTCAAGATTTTAAAGTGTTCAATTTGAAGCTTTAAAATGCCGCAGGCACTACAGCCTTACCAACCCCTTTCAGTGAATAAAAACCTGTAGGGGCAGGGGAATGTGTTAAGATGTGATTAGTAATGTTTTTACCACAATAAGGGCATTGACGTCATTGTAGCCAAGTCAGGTTGAGAAGGGTTGTCTATTTTTAATTTCCTGTGATGTGAATAGAATAATCAAAATTGATTATTAATTTGGGCAGTAAGAAGCTGTTCAACTAAAGATAATGAATGGAAACTACCAATGTCGTGATGAATAGCATTATTGTCTTTGATCCCTAGAGACTGCCACATCAATATAATTGTGTATAAATGAATCAGAGCCTTAGTTAACATTTCCATAAATATGCCAAAGCTGAGAGAATATAGACTGAATAGGATATATGGGCGTTCCAATTTCTTTTTCCCACTCCAGCCAGTTCTTTTGACATGGGCTGTTTTATATATATGTGTATACACACACACACACACACACATATATATACACATATGTATATATATGTATATATATATGTGTGTGTGTAAACACACATATATATATCCATATGTGTGTATACATATATATATATATATATCACATATGTACCTGTATAAATGAAAATGTTTCATCCTTGTTGTTCTGCCCATTCTGGACTTTGGAAAAAGACAATTCATAGATAGATACAAGGTGGCTTGGCTAGAAAGTAGTTTCTTGAATAAATGACAAGGGTAAGTGTTTTCAGGATTGTGATTCATTTATAGTGGCAGCTGACTGTTTATGGCCATGCACAGTGTCTTAAATACTGTGCCGAGTTTAAGTTCACTGTCTTATTTAATAGTAACAGCAATACTAGGAGATAGGTGCCATCTTATATTTTGTTTTATAAATACAAAAGCAAGACATTAAAATTACCCAAAATCGAATAACTCATTAATAACCGAATTTCCAAGTAATTTAAAAAGAGAACAGTTCTGTCTGTACAACTGGAAATACCTAGTTTTGATTGGAGAAAAAAAAAAAAACAACGGGTGACAGTGAGTGTCAGTTACCTTCTCCGCAGAATTCGAGGTTTTCAGGCAGCAGGCTGTGTATCAGAATTCAGAGGAAATTACCCAACGTGTGTGCCCACTCACTGATTTAGACCCACGTATGTATATGGAACAGGAAGGGCTGGGGACAAACTCCCAACCTGTTTCCAGTGGGTGGACCTGTTTAGTAATAATTAAGAAGAATCACTGGAGGTCATTTGGCAAGCAGGAGTCAAGAAGCAGAGAGTGGTGACACTGCTTCCTCCCCTAGAGCTCAGGCTTGCCTAGGTCTTTGAAGGGATTAAAGGAAGAACCCGACTACAGCAATCAAGTAGATGCCACACCCCTCGG
This sequence comes from Montemys delectorum, assembly GCA_019843815.1. NCBI lineage: Eukaryota > Metazoa > Chordata > Mammalia > Rodentia > Muridae > Montemys > Montemys delectorum. The sequence goes on from JADRCD010150388.1 coordinate 1,556, forward strand.
CGGCGATCTGTTTGGAACTCAGCCTTTGTGCTTTCAAACCTCCAGTTACTTCATGTGAACCACAAAGACACACCACTAGAGAGTTTGAGCATTCAAGTTACAGGAGGAAAAGTGTCTGTCCCTCGAGTTAGTGCCGTGGCGTCCTCAGGTTTTGTGTAGCACTGCTGGAGTCATGCCATAAAATCCTGAAAGTGACAGAGCCTCTGATGTCAGCTGTGGCTCCCAGAGACACGGCCCAGGAAGGAGAGTCTGCAGCAGGAATTCAAACAATGCAGAACCACCCTCCTCTGGAGGCTCACAGGCCAGGTGGATGCAGGATGTGGTACAAAATACTTTCTTCCCATAGACTTTGGCTGCCAGGCTATCCTGGCCCTTCCAGTCATTAACCCTGGAATGAACTTGGCAAATTTTCTGCTTTTTACAGACCACTCTGCAGCTCTTAGCATCCTGGAGAATTCATAGATACATATCCCCAAATTTCAAGAAAAGAGAACTATTAGAATCTTCGGGGAGATTTGTCGCACGCGGGGGTGGTGGAGGTGGAGGTGGTGGTGATGGAGGTGGAGGTGGTGGTGGTGGTAAATTAAGTTGGAATAGATGTGAAAGAACTTAGTTGGCTGTATGGCTTACACTCATGAACTTGAGAAGACAACAACAACATGGAATGTAGTCTTGCTTACTACTAATTCCTACCTCTAAATGAAATCCCTTTAGTTTTGTGACTGGCCCTGCTGATTGACAGGCGGGTCAAGCTCTCCTTGTTCTGTTTCTTTTATTTCCCTGGGATACACTGCCCTGGAAGTCTGTGGTGGCAACTAGTTGTGAATGTGTCCTGCCCTCTGCTGATGGCGTGCCATACGCTTTAACTCAGACGCTATTTCTGGGCACTGCTATCGCGCTGGCTACTCTTCAAAAATGTTTCTATTTATAGCAGAACTACGTGCCTAAAATAAAGGAATGACATATGACATATTTGACATCACTTACATATTAAGCAGGAACACATTAATTAATTAGTCAAGTCAGGTTTTAAAGGATATCGGCACAATGGCTTTTACTTAAAATGTTTACTCTTGACCTGAAGTCGGAAGCATATTCACACAAAAAGAATTTCTGGCCAATTATTTCAGTGAAAAAGTGAAATTTGTGTTTTAAAATGTGAACCGTAACTACTAGTCTGGTATTTATGAGTGTGGAAAAAATGGTTCCAAATGAGTGTGGGCTTTTCTTCCCTCCAGATGCCTCTGTCTTGCTGTTCTTTCTTAGCTCTCGTGGGAATGAGCTCTGGACTGCTTCAGCGAGCACTAGGCACACAGAACTACGGCACGCGCAAGAACTAGGCACGTGACCTTGTCACACTGAGAGACTTTTCAGACATCGTGTCCCACATTTTGGACCTCAAACTGGACTTCATGATACTAAGAAACATTGTACACTTTTAAACCACAGATTTAGCTTGCTCTTGTAGCTTGCTGAAACAGATGCTGGCCGACAGAAGGGCCTTCTGAGCCATCCTCAACACATCTCATGCAGTAACTTTCTGGTTGGAAATATAAAGAGGCCACAGCACAAAGCCAGACAGAAAACCAGGTAGCTAGGTAGGCAGATGACCCAAGCCAAAGGGTCAGCTCATGACAGAGGCCACTGGCCCTCCAGATAGGGGTGGACAGAGTTGTCAGTTACTTACCACTGCTCTCCACATGTTCTACAGAAGAGAAACAGATTGGACTACAGGAAAAGCGTGGTCCACCTAAAAGGAATAGGGTCAGGTTTGGCCGCTTTTTGGTTTTGGTTTTGGTTTTGTGTTTTAAGACAGTGTCTCAAGTAGCCCATGCTGCTTCAAACTCTGCTACGTCGTGGGTAGCCAAGGAGGATGTTGATCTCTTAATACTCTGGCATCTGCCTAGAAAGTGTTGGGATTACAGGTGTGTCCCACCACACTCACACCGTAACAAAATTTACGGTGGTTTAGCTGGAAAGCGCTGTTCTTCTAGATAAAGAGTATGAAGAAGGTTAGTTATGGCTGCTTTACCAAGTGATCACCACTATGTAGCAGGCACTAAAGTATGTTTCATTTAGCTCTTATGCCTCCTAAAAAACTCGAGAAGCGGAGTATTTTGTAATTTAATAATCACTCTTTTTTGTTTTGTTTTGTTTTTGCCTTTTTTTTTTTTTGAGACAGGGTTTCTCTGCATAGCCCTGGCTGTCCTGGAACTCACTCTGTAGACCAGGCTGGCCTTGAACTCAGAAATCTGCCTGCCTCTGCCTCCCAAGTGCTGGGATTAAAGGCGTGCGCCGCCACTGCCTGGCATAACCACTCTTTTTAAAAGGTGAACTTTCCTACAGCATAAAGAAGTCCCTACCTGGAACTGAAGCCAGGTTCAAACCTGGTCAACAGAAGAGAATATATTCATCAAACCTAAAATATGCTGCCTCATAGTAAAAATGTTTCTAAAACATTAAAGAAAATGAGAGGATTTGAATTTTCCCCTAAATATCGTTTACAAACAAAACAAAACCCTATGCACCCCGGAACATTGATTGACAACTAAGGATTTTGTTCACCTGTAGCTAGGTTCCCATGATTTGTGATGTTAAAGGGTCCAAGAACAGGACGTAGCCAGATTCTTTGTACAGTACTGGCAAAGAAGCTAAGTTTAACACTAAACACAGGTTAGTCTCTGTTCGACGAAGGACAGTTGGGAAACTATTTTCAGATCTGAAAGGAACTTGCAGATAGTCTAAGCTAACATGTTCATTTTTGTACAGGAGAAGCAATTAGATTACCGGATCAGGGACAACAATGTGCCAGGGCCTGTGTCTGGTTTTTCTGACTGCACTCTTTCAGCTACACTAAATTACAAGTTACATCCAGATTCACGAGAGAGAGGGTTTTCTACTTTTTTCTCTAGGGTTTTTTTGTTTTGTTTTGATTTGCTAAAAGCTAATAAATTAATCTTTTACATATTCTTTTGTTTTTAAGAAAGGGGAAAAAAAGATAAATGAAATTTTGGATTTCTCAAGAGGATTTGAATTTCAGGAGTTTTGCATTTCCTACAAAAAGGGGCCAAGCCCAGCAATTTAATTTTCTTACGCTAAGAGCTTTGATTAAAGCCTTCACCTTGACAAATAATTAGTTTGGGGAATAGGGGAGTAGAGATAATTCGGAGATATGATAAACATCCATTCATTTATTCAAAGAGATGCTCAGTGCATGCCAAATATGGTTGAGACACCATGCTAGGCCCAGGGCAGGCAAGCATCATTACAGTGTAGTCCTTTCCCCCTTTCCCTTGAGGGGAGAGTCCCTCCTCCCCTCCCTCCTCCCTCCTCCCCCTACCCCCCTTTTCACCTCTTAGCAAAGGGGCTGTGTATTTATTTATTCTGGCTTCACTTAAATTAATCTCCCAAGCATGGTAAACAGGCTATGTGCAGTTTACCATATGTGACAAAATACAAACAGAGATAGCTATGCATTGTTTTATTGTATGAAAATGTACTTGTATATTCAGTGTTGTTATGGATTCATTTAAATGTAGAAAAGCCCAAGTAGCCCACAAACATATATTAAGTAATACTAAGCATATAGGCTTAGGCTGCAGGGCTGGCTCTTGCAACCTACTTTCCTCTGGCCAGACAAGCTGCCATGCTTAGGCGAACTCTCTCTGTTTCATTTGGGCTTTCCTCTTGTGACAGTGGGGGCTGTACCCAGGACCCCATGCCACCGAGCCTCTGAGTCTTCTGCTCTGACATTTCATACAGATGATAATACAGGCTTTTAAGAATACAGATGATTGAACTTGGAGCACAGACTACATGTGCTGAGTTTCTCTGTCTATCCAACATTCATTTTAAGATATGTAAAAATAAAACAGGGGTCATTCTGCATGCGGGATATGTAACCACTTTGCTGCTAGTTCCAAGCAGTTCAGATCCCTCTCAGGACCTTGGTTTTAGGTACAGATGTGAAAATTGATTAGAGTTATTATCTGTACGTACCATTTGGTTTAACACGCTTTTCTTGTAAAAGCACAACACTGCTTTTTATTATAATTCTACGGTTACCTTCTAATTAAGGCAAATAATTACTCACTTTCCCATTTTTTTTTTTTAATTCAAAGATGTGCAGCTGTGTTTGTAGTACAAACAGCAAACACATAGGAAGTAATCGCCGGTAACAAGCTGCGTTAGTTACTTGTTTAGGGAGACGGTTGATCTTCAGGCTGGCATCTGCAGCCTGCCTTGCTCTGCACATCTGGGTAAGAGACAGGCTTCTTGTTGCCTCATGGCTAGCCCACACGCTGACATCACGGCTCTGTAGGCTCTTGATGTGGGCCCAGACTGCGATGGCCAGCTAAGGTATAAAACCTGTAACAGGCTGGAGGTGAGCTCAGCTTTCCCAACCAGAAAACCACGAGAGGATGAGAATCAGTAGACTCCCTCCCGGCCCGAGCACCAGGCAATTGTAGGTCCTAGATCTGGAGCTCAATTAATCAACATTTATAAATTTATCACGGGGTCTGGAGAGATGGTTTGATGCTGATCAAGAATGTGTTCTGCTGGGTTTGAATTCACTCAGTCTTCCTCAGACTTATAATGGAGTTGGGGCTGCTCAGCCCATAAGATTCTCTCTTGAAGCACAGTTTGGGAGCAGGTTGACCTATGCCACATCACTACCTTCATTAACTTCACAATAACACCTGTTTTAGCAGAACAGCTGGAAGTTTCTCTCTAGTCCTTCCCCTCACTCTTAGGCCCCAGGGTTAGCTAGTAGCTTTGTCTGATTATTCCCATTAGAAGGTAAGTGCTATTAAGTATACAAGATGAGCCAAGCTACAAGACTCTGCCAGAGTTGGGACTTAAACATCAAGTCCTACAATTTAAAGACTAAATTGTTAAACACACAAATAATCCCCAATTACCAGAATCTGTGTTGGCCGTAATATCAAGAAAACATTACTTCCTAGTATATTATTCATATTCTCATCTCTCTCCCTTGTCTCACAATCCCAAACTAAGTATGAACAGCCCCTGACTTAATTCTGTAAGGCTTAGAGGAGCCAATGAAACCAGACAGCCTAAGGAGAGTGCCTTCGCCCAGAGAGGGCCACCTAATTTCTTCTAAGCACACCATCCCTCCCGCACCCTCTCCTCGAGCCACCACAGAGATGCCAGGTGGTGGTGGGCGGCAGTGACATCAGTAAAAGTTCCTCCTACCCAAGAGAAGCAGAACTATTACTCAAAAACTGTAACCGTTTAATTCTGGAGCCTCTTTGTTTCTCACCTTGGGTGGTAAAAAAAAAAAAATGACTCTGTGGCTTTTCTCTGCACTAACTGGGCAATCTTTTCTTAGTTGGGAGGATGAAAATGTCTTCAACCCCATTCCTCCATGTTCCCCCCTGGAGCCACCAGCTGCACTCTCAGTCCCCAGGGCTTGAACTCTGCATCACACTGGGCATCAGAGAGCAGAAGTGAGAAACACCGCACCACAAGATAATTGCTGTGTACAGGAGGGATAATAATAGGCAATTGAAAAGCCCAGAGTGGAGCCCCACCAGTTGACATTTACATGTGCTTTCCGTTAAAGTCCCCCTGATCCTTAAGATTGTCCTGCTTTGTTTGTTTGTTCTTGGCATAGTGAATTCCAGCTTGGAACTAAACAATGTAGGACTGACTCTCAGCTTCTCTTACTATCTGTGTGACCTTTTGCGATTTAGCTGACCTCTCTGGGCCTGTGTTTCCTCACTTGTAAAATGATGATTATAAAACTCTCCTAGGGATTATAAGTTTTGTGTTGTGAAATGTGGAAATGTTCATTTCAGACTTTCATCCAATCCCATCGTTTGAGAAGAAAATCAAGAACAGACCATCTCCCCGATTCTGCTTTCTTTGAAATAACAACTCAGGTTGTAAGAGGCTTATCCTAAAAGGACCTATCTCAGTGTGTGGAAACTGAGGCAACTGACCAGTTGGCTGGGGGAAGACCCGCCTCCAGCACCCTGCTCCAGCATCTGCCACAAGGACTAGGTCTCTCTTCCCCTTTTATTCTGAGTGTCTGATGAAGCACACTTTTCCAACCTGTGTGGTTTCACATTGACGAGTGGATGTGTGTCACTGTACAGTACTTACAATCCCACAGGGTGAGTAGCATTAAAAAGACAGACACAAAGTCTTACAAGGCTATGGAGCAATTGGAACCCTCCTCATGCGTGGCTGGCAGGAATCAGGGATTCTTCTCATTCCAGAAAGCAACTTGGCAGTTTTTTTTATTTCTATCAAGTTAAATCTATGGTGTCACCCAGCCAAAGTCTCTCTCTCTCTCTCTCTCTCTCTCTCTCTCTCTCTCTCTCTCTTTCTCCCCCCTCCCCCTCTTTCTTGAGACAGGGTTTTTCTGTATAGCCCCGGCTGTCCTGAACTACCTCTGTAGACCAGGCTGGCCTTGAACCCAGAGATCTGCCTGCCTCTGCCCATGGAGCATAGCAATTAAAGGCATGCTCTACCACCACCCAGTGTGTGTGCGAATTCTTAGCAGCATCATTAACAATGTCAGTTGGAAATAACTTGGTGTGGGGGTGGAGTGGGGAAGGGAAGTCTACTCAGAATAAAAAGAACACATAGCTGACACCTCATGAATGAACTTTAAAGCTATAAATGACAGATGAGTCCATGAAAAGGGAAATCAATGGAAACGAGTATATTAGAGCCTGCCTATGGCTTGGGGTAAGAGACAGCAGTCATGGGGCTCATCTGGGAGATGTTGGAATTGTTCCCAAACTGGATTATGGTGATAATTATACAACTCTAAGAAGTTTCTAGAACATTTCCGTGTGTAAAATGTATGACACTACAATTATGCTCCCAGTTGTTCAGAATGTCTTACGCTTTTATCATTTATAACATCCTCCTTAACAGTTGTAGCGGTCTGAGCAGTGCGGAAGCTCACGGTCATCTTGTGTTTCTAGAAATGAACAGCCTCCGTCTTCCAGTCATTCTCTGGCTCTGCAGGTACTGCAGGCTTTAAACTGAGTAAAGTGCAGAGTGGCAAGGGAAGCAGAGACAGAACTGAGTGATAACTTAGCCCAAAAGAAAGGACACAGGGAACAGGGAGCTGCCAGAGCCACTCCTGGTCTTTAACATCAGCCTAGAGCTAGCAGAGCAGGCGCCACCTGGCCTGCCTTTGGAGCACCGGTACCCAACATGTCCAGCTGCCACTTCCTGTCTTGGCCTTACAGCCTCTATCTGTCCTCTCCTACCTTTGGTTTGTGATGATCTTCTGTGGTCCAGCTTCTTCATTTCATGCTCCTCAGACACCTGAGCACAGGAGTGTGTCTTATCTGGAGAGGCCTTCTGATGTGGCTCAATTTCTCTGGGACACATCTGAAGCTTATGAAATGTCTTTCTAGGCCTTACAAACACACCTAAGCTGAAAGCAGGGGCTTATAATTTGTGATTAATGTTCCAGCAGGAAATAAATGTGGCTGAGAATCTTAAAGAATAGTGAATGGAGTCTATCTCAGGATTTGACTTTGATCCTGCCTTCTTACAACTTTGTCCAGGCTCGGTTTCTTGTTTCTGTCTTTTGGAGGCAAGTTCTCACTGTGTAGCTCCAGCTGCCTTGGAACTCACAGAAGAGATCTGCCTCCCTCTGCCTCCCTCTTCCAGGATTAAAAGTGTGGGCTACCAGGCCCCACCAGTTCCAAGTACAATTGTTAAGAGATCCTGAGCTCCATGTGGTGCAGATAGATCCACACAGCACTGAGGGTGTACGGTTTGTTTGTTTGCTGTGCTGGCAATTGAAGGCAAGGCCTTGTATCTACGAAGCAAGTGCCCTACTGCTGAGCTACATTCCCAGCCCACATGGGTACACTTCCAAAGACAAGAAGAATAGTCAGAGAGTGTGTGAGTCATCTAAATATCAGCCCATTTGGCATACAAACGAAGCCTACTTAAAGTTGAAAAGGTCCCGCAAGCCTACCTGGGATAATTGGGATTTTTGAACTATGTGAGCCTTTTACCATAAGGAGCTTATAGTACTTTGAAAATTATAGTTGATAATTATCAAGCAGTCACGATGGCCCCAGCACCTTGCTTAATCTTCACCAAACCCTACATAGTAGGTACCGCAATTATCCCCATTTTTGTAGATGAGAGAAACAAGACCTAAAGAAGGTTCTCGGCTCAGGGTGGTAGCTGATAGCACAAGTAGGATTCAAGCCCAGGTCTTTCTGACCCTTAAACCATTGTCCTTTGCCATTCACTACCTGGTACATCCAACTAAACCTCACAGCGACAAATGTCTTTCCAAATAGTCACCCTCACTGGAGATGGGAGGCCAGGAGAGGACAGGGAAATGTAGCCCTTAGAGAAGAGTGGGGAGCAAGGTTCTTTGTACATCTCTGTCCTTGGCCATAGCCTCCTGCCAGCCCCCACCCCATATTAGCTCCTCACCAACTGATCACCAGCTCATCAGACTCTCTGAACCAGTACACTCACCCAGGTCCCAGCTGTAGGTCGCCAAGTCAACCAGAATACTTCAGACTTTGCCTTTGCTGGAAATCACTGGTGCAACTGAAAAAAAAAAAAAAAGACCATTTGTGTGCAGGAAGTCGGCTAATTGGAACCAGTAAAGAAACAGCTTTGTTTGTCTTACGTTTAATGCAAAAGTCCACCCCACTGCAGAAGGATAAAGGATTGGAAGTGAAGACCATTATCACTCAGCGAATCTCTGTGTAGATTCTAAGTAACCAAAACTGGTCATGTGACTCAAGGTAAATCTTTACATGGTAAATTCCTTTAAGATCCCCCCTCGATGTGTCTTAGAGTTGTTTGTCTTAATTTAACATCAGACCAGAGTAGCTTGGGGAGAATGATAAATCCTGTCAGTGAGTAAGTGATTGGCAGAACGAGTTTCCTGGAAACCTTTCCTTATGAAGATGTGCCTGATGGTCACTGTGCAGAAAACTCTCATCCAGATCTTTTTTTTTTTTTTGTCGAGACAGGGTTTCTCTGTGTAGCCCTGGCTGTCCTGGAACTCACTCTGTAGACCAGGCTGGCCTCGAACTCAGAAATCCACCTGCCTCTGCCTCCCAAGTGCTGGGATTAAAGGTGTGAGCCACTACCGCCCAACCTTTTTTTTTTTTTTTTTTAATATTTCTTTTTTTTTAAAATTTATTTGTTTTATGTATGTGAGTACACTGTAGCTGTCTTCAGACACACCAGAACAGGGAACCAGATCCCATTACAGATGGTTGTAAGCCACCATGTGGTTGCTGGGATTTGAACTCAGGACCTTCAGAAGAGTAGTCAGTGCTCTTAACCACTGAGCCATCTCTCCAGCCCCATCCAGATCTTAATGATGAGAAAAAGTCACACAGGCAAGCCTGCCGCCAACTGCAGCCTTTCCTGTTTTCCCTCCTCTCTTCTCCCAAGTTCAAATAACATTACTCATAATTTTATTTCCCTGAATAAGAAATACCTCAAAACTATATTAATCTATTTGGCAAGCTAGTACACAAGAGGATACTTTTCATCTACATCTTGGTGCAGAAACAGCTTCCATTTGATCCATAATCTCTCTGTAGAAGGCACTGTACTCTTTTCTTCCCTTTGAGAATCCCAATGCCTATACCATGGCAACAACAAAGAAACAGCAGCCACGGAGGTTAAAACGTTCTGTTGGATATAAATGCCTGTTCTTTCTCTCTGCTGTGTTATCTTCTTCCCCATCAGACCTTGGAGTACCACCAAGGTTCGTACACACAAATATTTATCCTGCATATTTAATGCCAAGTGAAAACCTAGGGCAGGACAATTCCAAAGGATAAGACACGAGCCTTGTTCTTTGGGATCTCACAATTTAGTCCAGATGGAAGGAGAGAAGAAGAATATTAAATTTTGTAAAGACTGAATCTGATAGGAAGTGCTAGGGAGTTAGATGAGGCCACAGTTAACATGAGTGGGTTAACATCGGTGCTAAATGGGGAGCCAAAGAAGGCAAAATCTGGATAAGCTGACGAGAGGGAAGTATGTTTTACAAAGAGTGAAGAGTGACCATTATGTAGAACTGCTGGCTGGAGTGCTCAGGTGTGTCCTGAGGTGCTAAACAATTTGAAAATTATAGAAATACATATAATAGTATATAAGCAACGAAACCCTACGTGCATATGTATACATATTTAATAATAGTTCTTCTCTAAGACACTGAATAAATTCAGTTCCAAAGCATAAGCAAGCATTGTAGAGGCACTGCTTTCTGCCCAGTCTAGAACATGCCTATTTCCAAACCACCATTTAAAAAAAAATAAGAAAGAAAAGGGAGATTCCAAAAGGGCTATAGGACAAATACAGACTTAGACATATTAGAGATACTGGGTTCTGTTTTCAGTTTTTATTTCATTGATTCTCAAAAAAATTGAACCATAGAAATTATTCAACCTCTCCTGAGTTCCTTTGTAACTCTAAGAAAGACATAGGGCCCTCTCATTTCTGCCACTAACAACTACAGATTCAAACTACCAATTTTGCTGATGATGTTTTTCTCCAGCCTCACATTATGCTTGAGACAGAGGAGGCAGTCAGTGTTGGTGCCTTCAAATCATGATAATGTTGGCTCTTCTATCTAACAGGAGAGCTAATGTGAACTGTCTTTCTAGGTCTCAAGCTATACAATATAACTTTTATTATCAGTATGTTGTTTTTCTCCTATCTGGAACATTTAAAAGCTTCCTAATGTGCTTAATTACACAGCTTTAAATTTGTACATGACTGGACAGCATCGTCATTTAAGATGGTATTAAATAGGCAAGTGTGTGTCCCAGACAAAATTTCCAACCTCCCTTAGCTCCAATTTGCATTTAAAAATTCATTTTACTAACTTGTGGAGTGTAAAATATTTGCTGCTGATGTTTAACTGTCTCAGCATTGAAGTTTTTAAGGCTAAGTGAAAAACATCCCTGTGGGCTCCAGGGGTAGCAGAAAGCAGCTGCAGATGATACCCTGATTCACTGGCTAAATAAAGCCCAACACAGTTCATTTAATGAAAGACATAGAAAGGACACACCACACACACACACACACACACACACACACACACACACACACACACACACGAGAGAGAGAGAGAGAGAGAGAGAGAGAGAGAGAGAGAGAGAGAGAGAGAGAGAGAATATCTCACATGTACTCCCCGTACAGTCATCTCATTATTAGGAAGGCTACAATGTTTAAAACCTAAGAATAGAGGACAGTTGTGAAGCTGACAAGTCCAGTTCACCTTTTATGTGTTGTTCAGAGTCTCCGAGACACTTGAGTTTTTCCTATACCCCAGCATTTGACTAGCAATAACCACAAGGTTCCCAGGCAAGACTGCAGTCTGTGAACCGGCAGAACAAAGTCGGTGGGAAAGTTTCTGACTGTATTTCTTGCTCTGCATGTGCTGTGCATTGACACCTTGCTTTCCTTCGCTTGTTTCTTTATTGAGCATTTCCCCCACTGTCTACATCCAACACAGCAAATGTAGTCTTTATGCTTAGATTGCTCAAAGTCTAGTGAAAAAGACTGGAGTCAGGCTGGCTCCTCAGCAAATGTGCTGGGATCTGGAACAGAGTGACCACGGTGACCTGGAGCCACAACGGGCAGACCTTACGGTGGTACCTCGAGAAGGAGAAGGAAAAAAAAAAAGTCGCCGAACCTGAAGAGCAGTGAAGAGGCTTTGTCAGGAGGAAAAACACAGAATGAATTTGACCTTGGAAGGGGGAGGGGTGATTCATGGACCGCCAGCATCCGAAGGGATTAAGATGGAGTGAGTTTTCATAATCTACTATATCTGAGTGTTTGGGTGTGTAGTACTGCCGTTTCCTCGATTGACTGTGAGGAATCTCGAGGGCTGATTGGTCGATCCAGACAAAGGTTCTGCATTTAAAATTGCATTTCATTTCCTAAAACATGAGGATAATTTCTAGCAGGATCATTTTTGTTTTCCTTACTCTAACACCAATCTAGCCCTTCCCTGAGTTCTGGGTGTTAAAGCTTCACTTGTGTATTGAGGTCAGTCAGTTACTTTAAGTTTTTATCTGGCTTAATGGTACCCTATATCTTAGCAATTGGAAATTCAAGGCTAGTCTACACTATCTTATTGCAAGACTTGTTTAAATAAATGCATAAATATTTTGCTTTCACTCTTTTTTTTTTGAGGACCAAGTATTATCTATTCTCATTGTATTTTCAAGAAAACTGAAGATTTTTTTTTTTCTTCTGAGACAGAATTCCTCTGTCCTGGAACTGGCGCTGTCCTAAAACTTTCTCTGTGGACCAGGCTGATCTATAACTCAGAGATCTGCCTGCCTCTGTCTCCAGAGTGCTGGGATTAAAGGGGCATACCACCACCTGGCTTGTTTTAATTTTTATTTATCTGAATGCGTGTGTCCAAGTTAATGTGAATATATACTACATATGTGTGGGTTGCTATGGAGGGCAGAAGAGCATCGGATCCTTTGGAGCTGGAGTTTCAGGTGATGGTAAGCCATTTGACATGGGTGCTGGGGACTAAACTTGGCTCCTCGGGAAGAACAGCAAGTGCTCTTAACCACTGAACTGATTTCTAGGAAGAAGAATAAAAACATACATGGGAGACAAACCACCGAATGAATAATTACCTAGGACAATGAAGGAAGGTTACCGAGACCTTGGTGATAGGAGACTTTATAGAAGGGAAGGGCTCGTAAACGCTTCTATGAGATGAGGATGCTGCCTGACTGGAGTCTTCTATACACTCCCTACTCACGGCCAGCACAGCCCTCAGAGTCTCTCAACTGAACAGTCTGAGTTGTACGGTGTCATGGACCTCACGACTCACCCAGATGTGCTCCTGTTGGCAAAGGATGCAGGAAAATTGCCAAGTGTTGGTTGCCAGGTGAGCTGTACTGGCTAGTTGTGGCTGATGATTCCTGTTGTGTTCTAAAAGAACAGCCTTGGTTTACCTGGTGCATGGCATGGCCACCCTCTTTGCGCTGGTCTCCTCTGTGACCACATGAGCTTGACCCAGATGGGAAGTCGTTTCAGTTCTAACTTTAGCACCTCGCTGGCTTTTGGTCCTAGCTCTGCCTAGCAGATTCTACTCCCCAAGTATAAAGTGGGGGAAATCATATTGACCTACATACACTAGTTTGCAAAGAGGGTTCTGTTATGTGGTTTCTATACCGCCAGTTTTTCCAAATTACATACATTTAAACCAGTGGTTTGAAACAGAGCTCCCAGACACAGTGAGGAATAGCAGCTAACCCAGCAGAGTTATCGATCCTCCTGTCGTGTCCTCAAGAGGCTCTGCCCATCTCCCTGAACAGCCTTCAGGGTGGAGCAACCAGACATTCAGGTCTCTTCGGAAGCTCAGTTGAGAGAAACAGGTCATCCTGATGGGCTGTGGCACTTAGGAAGTTGATCCCGGCAGTAGCTCGGCCTTAGGTTGCACTGGAGCCGCTCCGCACTGCCAAAAGAAAGCAGGCAAAGCCGCAAGGCCTGCAGTGGGAGTGGCAGGCTTGTTCCCTTATGGAGGCTACATGGCTAACTCCACACTTACAGCCTTTGAGTCATCCCCTCAAGCACAAATAACCAGGCTGCCAAAGTCACGTGGTGAGGTGAGGTAACTTCAAAAAGTTAAGGCTTAAAAGGCAGCTTCCTTTGTGTGCTGATTTGGACACCAAACAGTGGCGTGGTTAAGTGCCACTCTGTGTTTAAAGTAAATTATACGGCAGCCCTGGAATGTGGTGCTGCGAAAGCCCGTAGCAGAGTAGCAGAAAACAGACTCGAGTCCACCAGCAATGGCTTGGTTGCTGCAGCTCCCTTAGGTTCCTATTTCTGTCGTGGAGGCCATCTCCAGAAGCCGCCGAACAGATACGTGTGGGTACATTTCGCAGCGCCAGAAATCTCGTGCCAGCAGCCGAGAGCATACATTTGCAGTGTGGCTTGAGGTCTATAGGTCCTCTATAGGACTGTAGTCACTCACTCTTCATCTACAGGGCCCTGGAAGACAGCTCAAGCCCATTGTGACAGCAGAAGAATGGGTCTGCACATCATTTTGTCTTGGCAGGTCCTGAAGGGACCAGACTTCAAGTGTTCAAGGAGAGGGAGAATCTCCAAGCAGGAAAAGGCTCATGGAGAGGAAGGATAGTCCCAGGAGCCAAGAAACTTGATGGCTGTGGGCCGCAGGAGCCCTGTTTTGGGGCTCCGTAGCTTAACTTTGTTCTGAACAGAAGGGTTCAGGGGGAATCAGACCTCTGTCACTTGAGACACTCTTGGGAATCACACTTTCTCAGAGAAAGAGATACTCAGTCATCACCTCTCTGCCCTTCATTCTGGCATCCGGCCACCATGCATGTGCCAAATCCGGGGAACTTTTCTTGAGGTCTGGGGAGAATCATTTCCCTTTATCCTCCTGGAGCTCCCGTGGTAAGCTACTTACTGCTGGCATCTGTATTCCTGCTAATTAGCTGCCCTTGATGGATTTATTTCATCCAGTGGTAACTTCTAGAGACGTTCCCAGGCCAATTTAAAAGTGGAGTGCCCAAACCAAACTGAGTGGAAATCAGGCTTGGATGACCTCCACCGAGCGGTCAGGCCAGTTCCCATGGGGTTTGAACTCTTCGTTCCCGGAGAGCAATAAAGTTGCAGAAAGATACTTCAAGAAGAAATCCCACATAGATCATTTAATTCAGTTGCTCCATTTTGCAGATGAGGGATCTGGGGGCTCATAAAGGTGAATAGCTCATCAGGCAGAGCTGGTCACACTGAGCAGAACATGGGCCATACTGCCGACTACACTGGACAGTGTGAAGGGTCACCATGAGCAAAGGCCTCAGCTGTAACTCCCAAGCTCAGCTTTCTTTGCCCTTTCCAACTTTTTTTTTTAAATGGAGAAATATTAAACTCCTAAAGAAAACACATGAAATCCAGCTGTTGAGGTATTTCAGATATTCTAGAAAATATATAAAGTCGTTGACATAGTTTTGGGAGGGTCAGCTGCTTGGAATTATGAAGCTTCCCAAACATCTAGATAAATCTGTGTCCTGGGTTCTAATCATGCCCTGTATGCCTGCTATAGACTTTTGTGCTCTGAGTGTGGGGTGCTCTCTGCATCCACTGTCCTTTAAAAGTAGTAAGGGGCGAGGTCATAATGACAGAGAATTTCTCCTCCTCCTCTTCTTCCTCCTCCTCCTCCTCTTCCTCTTCCTCCTTCTTCTTTTGTTTTTGTTTTTGGTTTTTCGAGACAGGGTTTCTCTGTGTAGCCTTGGCTGTCCTGGAACTCACTCTGTAGACCAGGCTGGCCTCGAACTCAGAAATCCACCTGCCTCTGCCTCTGCCTCCCAAGTGCTAGGATTAAAGGTATGCACCACCACTGCCTGGTGACAGAGAACTTCTTTTATGAGATACTGAGAAGAAATTTTTCTTGTCATATTTATGATGTTTTCAAATGGTACATTTTCCTTTATATACTAGCCTCTGATTTGTTAAGAGGGGAGATCTAAGATGTTTTTCTGCTCTGTTTCTTCCC
>JADRCD010150393.1:0-12634 GCA_019843815.1 Montemys delectorum
GGGTCATCAGCAATGGGGCTGAGGGCTGGTCCCACCATCCCGTGTCCTTACAACGCCACTGGGTAACGCCGATATTCATAATGACGGCTCCTTCACACCACTAAAGTTATCCAGTGCCTTACACTAAATGAAACCTGTTGCTTATGCATATGCATGTGATTTCCATTTCATACAAGCCTAAAGGATGCGAAAAGGCATACGTCTTTGTTTCTAACAATGGTCGCCTAGAGGAGTCTCCTTCTGGAAGCTATATGAGAAGGGATATCTCAGAATATTATTGACAATAAAACAGTTTCTGCAGACCTAGCCTTTGCCCAGAGTTCTACCATGGGAGGCCCAGCTTGGCATTTCTGCTCCCCTCCCATAGTTCCTTGCATTCCTTGGAGATAGGGATAAAAACGTATGGTTTTCTTAGCAAAGTTCTCTGGACCAACTGAGAGAGGAAGTCATTTGCCCAGTGCCACCTAATGATAGCACAAACGCCAGGCCTGAGCTACAGCCTGGGATCCGTTCCCAGATCTTGATTTCCTGAACATGAAAACTGGAAGGCAGGGAAAGCATGCAACTCTATTCTTTTCATTCCCTGGCAGGAATGAGAAGCCTGGGGTAACTGGGTAACGTGCTCCTGGTCTGTAGCTGAGCTAGAATCATTGCATGCTTGCCTCTGTGGATCCTGACTGTCCGGCCTCACAGTTGGAAAGGTACAGGCTGAAAACTCAAACCATGACGAGCTAACAAGTTCGTTAGATTTCTCTTTTCCATTTGCAGCAGGCAGGGGAGGGAACCCCTGTTTGTTCATAATTACAATTCTAACAGCACCTGCTTTTAATGCTGGTGAGATTTTTTTTTTTTTTTTTTGCAGTTCCTTAACAGTGAGATGGAAAAAAAATAATCATAAAACTTAAAGACTGAGTAGTCATTACAATTAAGTTCAATTAACTATGCCCTTAGCTAGAGTAGATATGGGGAGAAGTGTCTTGTAGAATCCAATTTCCTTGACAAATGCCCTCTCCAGCATGTGAGGAGGTTATTATTTCATTTGTTGAAAGGGAGTGTGCCACAGTGGGAAAAGCACAGAATTCAGAGTCAACAGATCTGGTCCGCAGCATCTCGCCTGCCATGGAGGAGTGACAGCCATGAGCAAATGGGCATAATCACACCTGTTTCGGTGAGCTGTCAGAGAATTAAATGGCACAATTTGGGAACAGAGTGATTTACAAATGCACCCCAAATATTCATTACAGCCACTTCTGAAATACAGCATCAAATGAGCAAATTATTCAAAGAGTTTCATTTTAAAATTATCTGAAATGGATCTAGAGAGATGGCTCTACAGTTAAGGACACAGGATGCTCTCCCAGAGACCCAGGTTCAATTCCCAGGACTCACACAGCAACCCAAAAGCATCTGTAACTCCCATTCCAGGGGAGATGACTCCCTCTTCTGACCTTCACAGGCTGCAGGCACAGATGTGGTGCACAGGCATTTATGCAGACAAAACACTCATACACATAAAATAAAAATAAATACATCTTTTTAAAATTGGAATTATAACACTCTAAAAAAAGTTTTATTTTGATCATGTGAGTGTTGGGAGGCATTGTAAGAGATTGAACCCAGGGCCTTGGACATGCTAAGCAAATATTAAAATGATAACAATACTATAATCAAAATTAAAGACAAAAGATAGCATATGAGCAAGATTCAAAATCTCTTTTATACAAAGTGCAGTAAGAAAATGGCTAAGCTACTTAGAGAACAAAGAATGAATAAGTAAGCAGGCCACTGAAATGAGAGCCAACATGAAATGATGCTCAAGTTTGTGACCAGTGATAAAGAGTTTTAGTGGAGTATGGTGTCTCGTGTTTGTCATCTCAGCACTTAGGAGACTGAGGCAGGAGGATTGCCACAAGTTCAATAACAACCTGAACTATGGAGTGAGACTGTGCCTCCAAAACAAATGGCAAACAAGTTCATCTCACAATATATCTCCTCATCTGAGGTTTATCTGCTGCAGTTTGAGTTTCCAGCCTTTGGTCATGACACAAATATATTGACTGGAATATGAATGGAATATTCAAAAAGATAAACTCTTATACATGGAGTCCTGTGGACCCGAGAAGGAATTTACAAATAAAAGTGAGGCTAAGTAATTAATAATTGAGCTTCTGGATCAGCATAGGAGACACTAGTGTGAACTGGAGTTCTATAATATACACATGTGAATGGGCACAGGGATAATTAATGGATGGAGGTATGTGAGCACACATCACTGGGCATGCATAAGCCTAGATGCACCAGCCCTTCAAGTATGACAAGCAGACTGGGTGCCCAGACCTTAGTTTTAAATATCATGGAGATAAACTATGTTTCCTCAAAGAGATGACTGATTCCCTTTGAGGCAGAAAATGCAAGATGAGAAGATGACCCTGGATAATCTCTCTGTGCCAGAGAGCTAGGATGTGCCTGATGAAAGATGAAGTCCTCCCAGGACACAGAAGCCACTGTGCTCCGGAAGGGCCAAATCTGCAACATTCGAGCATCAAGCAGACAATGAGAACAGATTATAAAGTAGATATGCATGAACTCTCGCTGATATAAATTCACACGTACAAACACACGCCTGCACACACGTACCGGGAAAGCTTTGCTGTGCGGTAGACAAGTAAACAACAGATAGAAGGCATGATGGGAGAAGGGAGTCAGCCCTTGGCAACCATCTCAAAATCGGCTCATCAGCAGGAGTCCCCGAGGAGGTTTAACAAGGACAGAACATCAGCATCATCTCTGAACACCTGCCTATGACAGATGTGTCAATTACAAAAAGGAGATGGAGTCTAAGAGGGAGAAACCAGACAGACATCAGCACCGCCACATCATCAGGGTTAACACCTCTGGGCAACGTGGGCTACCACATGTCTCCTGAGATGATGATAATGTCTGAAGGAGCTCACAGGACCCGTGATCTCTGAATCCAGGAAAAGCAGCCTGAATCTGGGTGGAAGGAAACAGAAAGTCCCATGCTGAGGGCCATGCTCGAGAATGGGAGAACTCTACCTTCAAGACAGTGGAGGATTCACAAGACAGGCAGAGTGGAGGAAATGTCCCCGAAGTGGGAAAGGGCAAGGCACAGGGTGCATCCTTGGGAATAATTCCATACTTGAAGGAAGAACGCACAGTTGAGACAGTTGAGACAGTTGAGCAGTGTCTGTGGCTTAGCCCAGTGGTTCTTGTTTGGATGTAGAGCTCCTTTGAAGGGCTGTGTGCGGTGGTGCTGTAGAGAACTGGCTTTGTTTGAGGAAATGCACAGAGCAGTGTGTAGAGCCGATGGGGTGGGGTCTTATGTCTGCAGTTTGTCCTCCAGAGTCAGAAAAATTATAATGAAATGGGGAAGTGGGAAATTTTTTTTAATTAAGCTTTTCTATAAGATTGAAATTATTTTAGGACGTAATACCCTTTAAAATATTCCCCAAAAGGCTGGAGAGATGGCTCAGTTGCTAAGAATGTTTATTCTGCAGACTTAAGACCTTGAGTCCAAATCCCCATAAAAAAGCCCAGCATCGCTGCACGTGCCCATAACTCCAGGACAGGATAGAAGGTGGTAGGGCAGATAGCAAAGAGGCAGCTCCCAAGAGCTCTCTGACCGGCCAGCCCACCCAAAACAGCAAGCTTCCAATCCAGTGAGAGATCCTGCCTCAAGGCTCTAAGGCAGAGAGGGATAGAGGAAGACACCTGATGTCCTGTTCTGGCCTCTGCACATACATTATTACACACACACACATGGGAGGGGGCACCTGCATGTTCCCATGCATACACCAGCCCCCCACCAAAGCATACAACATAAAATAATAAAATATCGCAAAGATATTGGGAGAGTTTGGTAGAAAGAATGGGGAAGTACCATTGGTGTATTTCAAATGGATTTGATTCCTGTTGACTAAAGTATGCTTAAAGTACCAAATAAACAAATAACATAATCAATACTAGTAGCAGACCAGAAAAGATATTTTTTTGTGGAGAGGTTAAATTTGGTATAAATGGCAGGTTGACAATTCCCATTCAAGATAGGTCTTACTCAGAGTTTAAAGAATATGTAAGACAAAGAAAAAATAAGGCTGATTGGTCCAAAACAAAAATGAGATTGAAGCATTGGAAACAACCATTGAGAAAGCTTGTCACATCCTGTGACTTGGCTCTCTTTTTTTAAGCTAAGCATATACTGTTTGTAGATCCTAGGGCGGTCAAGTCATACAAATTCCTATGACTCACGGTGAAATAAATAACGAACTATGTCACCTAGAAGCAGTGGCATATTGTTCAACGAGTGCATAAGGGTGCTTATCATATGTTTTTTAAAACAAATTCATATGTGCATTTATTTAGTCAGCAATACACGGTTATATATAAATTATTGCAAGGTATTAGCTGCATGAAGATTAATGCAGTCCAACATTATTCTTCTGGAAATGCATGTTTTACTTGCAATGATGATGCACACATATGCACAATATTTTTGCCATCATAAGTGAAAGGTGCCAACTACAGAATGATTTTGTTTTCCAGACAGGGTCTCATGTTTCCCAAGCTGTCCTTTAACTTGCTGTACAGTGAGGATGACCTTGAGTGACTGGATCGTCGTAGAATTACAGACCAGCACCACCATACCCCTTTTATGCCCTGCTGGGGATTGAACCTAGGGTTTCACGCCTGCTAAGCAAGTGCTCTACAGACGGAGACACATCCCTAGACTCTGTGGAGTGTCTTCTCCAAGTGCTGTGTAGCAAACAAGAGTGTGGTGGCTGAGATGTCAGTGCATACTGGGAAACTACAGATTCAGCATACTATGTCCTTGTTCCTTACTGATGGTCCTTTCTGGAAATTTTGATTTTTTTTTTAAACTAAGTATCTTAGTCAGGGTTTCTATTCTTGCACAAACATCATGACCAAGAAGCAAGTTGGGGAGGAAAGGGTTTATTCAGCTTACTTCCACATGGCTGTTCATCACCAGAAGAGTACCACCTGGGTGACTCTTACACATTACCAAGTCCTGCTGCAGCACAAGGTACAACCTTGGCTATCTCTGTAACATACCCTCTTTGTGCTCTCAGAAAACACTTCCCAGAAGATGTTACCTCAATGATGCTGGTCCCTTTTTATTCACCACTAATTTCTTAGCTCCAGCTAACCAGCATCAATAGTCCCAGTAATGCAAAGTTCTCTCTTTAGTAGTTCTGGTATCTTGTTAATCACAGCTGATACTTCAGCCCCAGCTAACCAGAACCACAGAATCTTCACAATCAAAACAACATGGTCCTGATAAGAGTCTTTAATCTTCCCTCTGAAATTTCACAAGCCAGGCCTCCATCTTCTGCACTGTTCTCAACATGATCTTCCAAGCGCCCATAGATATTCCACAGAGTTCTTAACAAACAGTGGCTCTTCTAGCTCAAAGTTCCAAAGTCCTTCCACAGTCCTCCCCAAAACATGGTCAGGTTGTCACAGGAATACCCCACTCCTGGTACCAATTTGTCTTAGTCAGAGTTTCTATTCCTGCACAAACATCATGACCAAGAAGCAAGTTGGGGAGGAAAGGGTTTATTCAGCTTACTTCCACATGGCTGTTCATCACCAGAAGAAGTCAGGACTGGAACTCAAGCAGGTCAGGAAGCAGGAGCTGATGCAGAGGCCATGGAGAGATGTTTCTTACTGGCTTGCTTCCCCTGGCTTGCTCAGCCTGCTCTCTTATAGAACCCAAGACTTCCAGCCCAGGGATGGCACCACCCCTTTGATCACTAGTTGAGAAAATGCCCCACAGCTGGATCTCATGGAGGTACTTCCCCAACTGAAGCTCACTTCTCTGTGATAACTCCAGCCTGTGTCAAGTTGACACACAAAACCAGCCAGTACACTAAGCATATATTGTTTGTAGATCCTAGGGTGGTCAAATCATACAAATCCTTGTGACTCAAGGTGAATTGGAAAAAGTACATAATGTCACCTGAACCCACAAAACAAGGGAAAGATAGGTCTCGAGTAGTAAGTGGTAGTTTCATCCTCAGAGAACTTGACCAAAAGCATTATTAATTGCAGTTGTGGGCCTCAGTGCTTTGCCGTGTCTGCAGTTTTAAAAAGCAAACAAACATCTTGTTCTCAAGATAATCCCCAGTTGTTTATGTTTGGTCTCCCTGAGAAAGGACGTCCTGGAACTCACCAGTGCAATGGGGAAGAAAGGGCAGGCCGTCACGGTTTTCTCTTTATGGCCAAGGCCTGGGCTAGGGATCAGCTACCACTGCCCCTGTTATAATCCTGGAGGACACACAGGTCGTTAGCATCTCTCTATGCTCCAAAACCCCCGGGCTCACCCCTTCCTGGCTTACCGCTAACTTCATCCATAACAAGAAATCTTACAGGAGAGGCTGATGAACTCAAAGAACACAAAAGAATACCACTGTCCCTTCACTAACGTCTAACCACAAATCGGCCTGCCCAGGGAGTGGAGGTCAACAGCTGCCCCACCAGCGATGCCCTAGATTTCGTCTCTGCAAGAAACTAGATATTTTCACATCATGGAACAGTCACTGCTGGTCCTCAAAAGATTGTGTACACTCATCGCTGCCTCTGAATTCTGAGATGAATCGGGCCTGATCCTAGCCTGTTGTTTAGTATGCTAATAAACAAGAACATCAATTACCCAGTCAAACTGCTTTTAATATCTGTGTGCTTATGTGTGCATATCTGTGCATGTGTGTGTACATGTGCATGTGCATGCATGCATGTGTGCATATGGTCATGTGTGTCTGTGTGTCTGTGTAAGCCTGAATAATGGTCTTCTCCTTCCTCAGTCATTCTTCACCTTATCTTTTGAGGCAGAGTCTCTCACTGAACCTGGAGCTCACTGATTAATTAGGACAGTCCAGCTGGCCAGCAAGCTCTGGGATCCTCCTGTCTCTGCCTTCCCAGCATTGGAATACAGGTTCTGCAGGTAAAAGTCACTCAGCCCAGATCTTTTTAACTTTTGTTTGTTCATTCGCTTTATGTCTGGGTGTTGTGTCTGCATGTAAGTGTGTGCACCAAAGTGGAAGGAGAGAACTGACTCCCACAAGTTGTTCTGTGACCTCCACATGCATGCTGTACACATGTGCCCACACTCACACATATATATCACACAATGCTATAAATTATAATAAGATGATTGGACAGATAGGCTCAGAGAAGCCATCCTGAGCTCAGACAGGAATCTTTGGTCTTGAAGAGTGCAAAAGATCAAGGGTCCCAGGAGGCCCCAAAACCTCCCTCACCTCCAACTCTACAATGCAACACCTCTGCCATGAAAATCTGTACTTCCATTTGCTCCTAGGAGCCACCAGCGATGCTGAGTCTGCTTCTGCTCCTGGGATCTAGCTCTAATGCTTGGTTTAGATCTGAGATGGTCCCCACATGGTTTATCCAAATCTGGTGGCACTAGCTGGGGAGGCTGTAGGACCTCTAGAGGCAGGCCTTGGCTGGGGGGCCCTTGGAAGGTGATACTCAGTTCCTGCTGTCTCTGTCTCTGTCTATGTCTCTGTCTGTCTCTTCCCCTCTCCTTCTTCCTCTTTTCCCTTTGTGTGTGCACCCATGCAAATCTGTCTCTCTCTCTGGATTTCTCTCTCCTTTTCTTTTCTTTTCTTTTCTTTTCTTTTCTTTTCTTTTCTTTTCCTTCTTCTCCTTCCCTTTCCCCCTCCTCATCCTCCTCTTCTTCCTTCTCTCTTTGTCCACCCATCTCTCAGCCCTCCCCTGCTCCTGCACATACTTCTGCTCCCATGTGGTGAGCTTCCCCACCATACTTTCTCAGTCACAACTGAACCCTCTGAAAACATGAACCAAAATTAACACTTCCTGCCTCAAGTTATGTGTCAGATGCTGTGCTCACGATGATGCTGTATGTAACCATGACGACATCATATGTAGCCAACACACCTGGCACAGACCGACACTTAGCCAGGACAACCTCTCTCCAGGGTACAGGCCCTGCTGCTCACAATATATCTTCTCTAGCAATAGGCCATGTCTATATTTTGTCTCCTAGGTCCCTCGCAGACATTTGCTTTTGCAACCTCTTACCAGTGCACATTTCACAGATGCCTTAACTGGCCTGATGGGCAGGGAGCCAGGGAATCCGTTAGCAGCATTCCAGAATTCCCCAGCTCACTGGCCAGCTTGCTTTCCTGTGCGCACACTGCCTGCCTGCCTGCATTATACCCCTCAGGAGACCTCAGAGAGAATGGCTCTCTAGGTCTCTGCCCATCTCTGTGCAGTTTCAGGTGATGCTGGCAGAGCCCCGAGTTTTAGTTCCCCTATCAGTAAAATAGGTATGATGTTACAGGCCTGGGTCAAGGTGAGCAACTCAAGGAGCCACTGGCGGGTCTCACTCACCTGGATGTCCCCTCCTGTCTACAGATGTTGTGAGGCCAGGGGAGCAGATGGGAACAAAGCTAGGTAGCATGAGAAAGAATGTCGCTGTCACTCCGTTGCCTGTTTTTGTTATGTCTTCACCCCCAGAATTCTTACACACAAAACAGGACACCTCAGCTTCCCCCAAGCATGCCGATTCCTCCTGCTCACCCTACTCCCTGGACCCCAGCTGTGTGTCTGTGAGGAGAAAAAAAGGGGTTTGCCATCATCAGAGAAGTGCCTAAGTGACAGGAAATACAAAGGTATAAATGACCTTGCCTCTAACCCCCTCAATCTGACCCCTTACCCATGCAGATAAAAACTGGGGGCAGGGGGCAAAGTGGTGTAACCACCTTTACAACACAGCTGCAGTCTGCAAGGTGCAAGCATTAGATGCCTTCGGAGTGGGCTCCTTCTCCTTGCCAAGCCTCAGTGTCCTTATCTGTAAAATGGGGCAGTCACAGCACAGCCTCCACCACGGGGATGCCAAGAAGATTAAATGAAGTCGTATCTAGTGTACTAACTACGTGACTGACACCTGGCCTTTGGCCTCCTATCCAAGGGCCTGGCAGCAGAGGAAGAGATGAAACTCCAGGAAGTTGGAGGTGGGGCGCTCCGGTTTCACCTATCTACCGCAGATTCTCAGAGTTGCAAGGGTGGGTCTTCCAACCCATTTCTCAAAGGGCTCCACATTCCAGCTCTCTGCTATCCTGGAACCCGGCTGGTGAAGCAGGCTGGCAGCCACAGGTGAGCAAGAGTTAATGGGTCTCTGACCCACTTTTCTAGCAGACTCATTACCTCATCATTAGCCTTGAAGAGAAAATGGTGGCAGCTGATTAGCAGGACACTGTCACAGCTGGAACGGAGTGGGATCTGAGTCATCTGCCCACTGCCAGTGAACTCTGACCTCAGCAACTGATGCCAGAATCAGGCAGAATGAATTCACTGACCCCATTACGGTGTCTGCCTCTCCTGTATTCCCTAGGGAAGCACATCGCTACCCCATCTCAGCCTGGCCTGGCTTCCGAGGGGTTTCAGACAACTCTGTGAGATGGAAGAAAAGGGACAGGCTGACAGCACTCCCCACCACAAACCTAGTGATTCTCACTGACACTCCTAGACCAGGTTAGAAGCTGTGCAGCCGTGCCTGCTTGAGTGAAAGGGCAGGGGCCTCTTCTAGGAGACAGGCTGGGGCCACTCTGCAGAGAGCGGAACCTGCACCTCTCCCACGTGTTATGAGGGAGAGGGCAACCATTGTCAGCAGGATGCATTCCCCAGATCGTGTCACTGGGTCTTAGTGAAATCCTGGTTCAGACCGAACAGCAGTGCTGTCAGATGTGATAACCACTCACTTTGAAACACTAGGATTGTGGGTAGCAGCAGGGTAAAATATACAGGAGATGTCCAAGACACTACCAAAATACAAGAGCAGAAAAGATCTCATTAATAAATTTCTACTTGGATTGCATGCTGAAATGAGGATATTTTAAATGTGTTGCAATAAATAGAATACGGTGCTAAAATCCATTTCACATTTCCTTGTGTGTCTTTAATAGGGTTGCTGAAATTATAAAGTTGTGGATGTGGTAAGCGTCCAGCTTCAATAAACACCAGGAGGCTCTTGCCCTAGAGATTACCACACTAGAGTTTTTCTTTCTGCCACAGTTGGCTAGCTGGTGGTCCTTTTCACTCTGCCCAGAAAGGAATTACTGGCAAGCAAAGAGAAAGCCCCTTAGTGTTGATGGCCCTGAGTGCCAAAGACTGCTAAGCTGAGCCTCCAAGCCCTGGGGATTCAGGCTCTAAGCCTTCAGACCTTAGTAGGCCCAGCATCCCCAGCCTGTGGCTTCCAGCTCAGGCAGGGGCTTATTCTTCTGGGCTCAGAATGCCAACACCCACAGCTCCTCTCGGGGCTTCTGAGTGTTGATGTCAGGACCCGCAATGCTTTAGCCCTTGGTGGCTCTCTGAAATCTTCTATCGACCAAGGCTTGCAACCATTATCCTGCCTTTGTACTATCGTCTATGCTGTCTGGAATTTTTTGGCTGTTTCCTACTGTAGATCTAATGGTTAGGTGAGTGGTTTGAATGAGAATGGCTCCCATAGGTTTTTTTTTGTTTTTTTTGGAAAGGACTAGGAGATGTGGCCTTGTTAGAGGAGGTGTTATCACTGGGGACAGCTTTGAAGTTTCAAAAGACACCACCATTCCCAGGTTAGGAGGGAGGGAGGGAGGGAGGGAGGGAGGGAGAGAGAGAGAGAGAGAGAGAGAGAAGAGAATAAAGAGAAGAGAGAGAGAGAGATTTGCTTCATGCTTGTAGATCAAAATGTGAGTTCTCAGCTACTGCTCCAGCACCATGCCTGCCTGACTACTACTGCCTGACCTCCCCTATGATGGTCTTGGTCTCTAACTCTCTGAAACTGTAAGCTCAAAATGATACACTTTCATTTATAAGTTAAGTTGTCTTGGTCATGGTGACTTATCACAGCAATTGAAAAGTAACTAAGACAGTTATTTTTTGGTTTTGGTTTTGGTTTGTTCTGTTTAATATATAACTCTGTCTGGAATTCTTTAACCACCTCTGGAATTTTAACTACCTGCTCACCACCGCGGCTGATCAGCAGCTGCTCTTTCTGCAACTAGCCAAGCCTGCTCTACCCAGGTACAGACCCCAGTAGGCAGAGACTATCTTCGTTACTTTCCTGTCACTGTGATAAAATACTTTGGTGAAAGGGACTAAGGAAGATGAGATTTATTCTGGCTCACAGTTTAAGGCTATGGTTCACCATGAAGGGGAGTCACATGGGAGCTGGAGACACCTGGTCACACTACCTCCTTGGACAAGAAGCAGAGAGAGAAAATGCACGGTCAGCTTGCTGTCTCCTCTTCATACAGCCCAGGATCCCCGGCCCAGGAAACGGTTCCACCCACAGCTAAGATGAGTCTTCCCACAGACATTTGAAATCCTAACCTTGGACCACTCTAGATAACTCCTCCCAGGTGTGCCCAGAGGGTTGCTCATCTCCCAGTGAGTCTAGATTTCTCAAGCTGACAACACAAACCAAGCAGAGACTACCCCAGAGCCGCCTTTATTGGACCTAATGTTACAAAGTGGGAATTCTACACAGGAAAGAAGCTTCCTGACTAATCCAAAATAGTCTGCCTCTATAAGCCAGGGTACATAGATTCTAATCCCACCAATCACAAGCCACACTTGCATAGCTCTGGTATTTGCATAGATTCTATTTCCACCCATCACAACCCACACATGTGCAGCTTTGGGCCCACCAGTCACAAGCCACACTTATGTATTAAACACAATCCTTGAAGTTAGGTTTAAAAGTGAAGAGCCTCCCCCAGAGGCTCATGTACTTGAACATCCAGTCCCCCGGTGGTGCCTCTGTTTGGCAAGACTATGGAATCTGCAGAAAGTGGAGCCTTTGGCGATTGAGGTCAGACCCTGATCTTGCAGAAGACCCAAGTCTGGCTTCCAGTGCCTACACTGGGATGCTCATAACTGCCTGTGACTCCAGTTCCGGGGAAACTGATGCCCACTTCTGGCTTCTGCCAGGCACCTGCACACACCTGTGCATATCCCACACCCCTCTCTCACACACATTTACATGTCATTAAAAGTAAAATAAATCTTTTTTAAAAAATATAAAGCAGACCATCTATAGCAGATATTCAGTTTGTTCTTCATGTTGGTCCCCCAACAACTGGAGCTGGGCTTACCCTGACTCTGCTGCCTGCCCGTGGATCCCGTTCCTCTAACTCGATTGCCTTGTCTGGTCTTAGTGGGAGAGGATGTGCCTAGTAGTGACTTGATTGGTACCCTGGGAGACTTCCCTCTTCCCAGAGGAGAAGGGAAGAGGGTATGGGGAAGGGCTGTGTGAGGGAGAACTGGGAGGAGAGGCGGAACTGCAATTGGGATGTAAAGTGAATAAATAAATTAAAAGACAAAAAATTGTTGGCTCCCTCCCCCTGACATCCTGAGACTAGAAGCAGACACCTGCTGGGCCTAAAACAATGGCCCATTACACTGAGGATTTCTGAGGAAGCTTCACCTGGTTGCTGACAGGCCTACTGCCTGAGGAAAATGCTGAATGTAAACAAACCTGACTGCCTGAGAACTGAGCTTGGGAGATCTTGGCGTCTTCACGTCTGGGACTGTATTTACGTTATGCATATATTTTATTTCTGGAGTTTTC